>KZ308166.1:9973-30163 GCA_000376725.2 Ladona fulva
TGTCAATTATTCAACCTTCCTGATTAATTTTATCAATGAAAATTACATACGGTCTATTGAATTTAATGTTGAGGTATGTCGTGATTTCTCTATTCCAGTATAATTTGTATTTTTTATTTTCTAATAAGTTAATCTGTGGATAAATGTAAATTTACATTCATTAATGCAGTACTCTAGAAAGAAATAAAAGCAATATCACCCGAAAAAAAGTCCTATTAGCGTTATTATTATTACTACTACTACTATTACAAGCGGTAGCATAGAGTTAAAAGTGGTTGTTGTCTCAAGGATCTCATAGGAAGATCTTTCATCCACTAATTTTTTGTTGTTATCCCTCCTTTGCTTATTACACCAGGTATTAAATATTGTATTATACTCATACAAATCTACAAATCGTTTCCATCCCCGAAGTTTGCAAGGAGTGCTTAATTAATATTAAAAAACATTGACTTGGTTTTGAACTATCAGTCAGTCCAGAAGTTTATTAGGAAGAATGCACTTCTGATCTTGGTCCACCTGCGTTATTTTCAAACTCCATTAATTTTAAATATACCTTATCTCGTACTTCTTGCATTCGTTAATTAAAGGTTAGTTTTGCTCGTAAGTTGGATGGTACGTGGCTGTTGAAACCTTGGTTAATTCCATCTCGCGTCCTCACGTATTACGGAAATGTTCAGTTTAATGCCATTAAGGTCGTGCACATCTCACCGGAGGTGACGTAGCAGCTATCTCTTGAATGCGAGTGACCCCTATTGCGTATCAGGCCACGTTCCGCTTCGCTTCGTGTCAAGACGCCACTCGCAATGACATTTCACCGCCTGGTGCGATTTATGGCGATTAGCATGTCACGCGAGAGATGCTCTTCGCACCAAATTACCTCTTCAACGACCGTCTTCGCTCTCATTAAGCTCCTTGCGCGGTGCTGACCTCTTTCACTGACCCTTCGTTTTCCTTCGGCCATCTTAACTTCCTTCTCTCAAGCCAAGTCTCTATTTCGCTGCCTCAATTTCTTCTTTTGTCTCTTCATCTTGACATGTGTCTTCGCCATTTTCTGTGTACATGTTCATTCTTTTGTTTTCTATCTGAATTCTCCTTCCATTCAATCTTTCTTGTATGTTTTCGGTATTTCGAACTCGGGGTATTGTTGTGATTCTCAGAACACCGCCGCCGTATTCTATCAAATTATTTGTAAACACATGCCAAAAGTTTTTTTTTCGGATGGCCGAGATCGGAAAATATTTTGGTATCGTTTCTCGACTTTCCAAAAACATCACCCCAAAAGTATGTCTTTAAAGTCCGGTTTTTGTGTACATTTTTTTCGTTACATGTTTACTGGTCCAGAAACTGTGCGAGGAGGTTAACGGACTTTCGAACGCCACGGTGGAATTATTGGTTCTTTCCCTTCACTGCTCTAGCAATCCCCAACCGTATAATCTGTGTATTAACCAGTTGTGTTCGAACTCATTTAACGTTTCATTCCATCTCGTAATGTATGTACTTGGCCTCTAATATAATTTTTTGAAGTAATTACGTCCGATTTTAAATGGGAACTTTTCTATCGGCCGCATTTTCAAATTATTTCTAAACTGTTGTTGTCAAGACTAGGCCACCGATAGGAGCTCTCCTTTAATTCCGGCGATTGAAAATCAAATTCTTTTAATCGAAAGCAACCGTTTACGTTTCTGGGATTATTTTTAGTATAAAGTGGGCCGAAAAAGATCAGCGAACCAATATTTAATGCTTAATTTTAATCGAAGTTCTTTACCCATTTTAAAATTTTTTTATAAGTAGTACTTCTTAGATATTAGTTTATAAATAANTTATGGTTTCATCCGTGTCCTTTATCGTGTAGTGCGATGAACCCGAGTACGTTCCGCGCCTTTTTTAAAGCCACTGTTTGGTAGCATACAGGGCCGACCTTTCAATTACGGAGGCCCGACGCAGAAAGGTTCGAGACCCCTGATAAAACATTTTTTATGAAATCGCGTAGTTTTGACGTTTTTTACGTTTTATTAATAATATTTACAGTATTGAATGCGTTAGAAATTTATTGCAAATTTTGTATTCTAAAAAGGCATTTATATTGTGAGAATAAAAATATTATTCGTTCACATAGACCACTTTTATGCTTGTTTGTTTGCTATTTCTGATATTATTTCACTACAGTCCAATGTCTGGAGAGTTTAATTTACGAACGATGTATATGTTAAAAAGAGGCTGCGAGGTTTATACGGGTTATTTGCCAACATTGCCGTTGGAAGCCGACGGACATAACAATGCTGTAGAAAAACCCGAACAAATTCGCATAATTCAATCTCCATGTAACGAGAGTCTTCGAACCACAGTTTTATTTTTAACCATAGGAGTAGCGTTGAAATATAAAAATACTCGTTGAAAATATAAGGAAGTTTATCGTGATTCCAGTCATATGATCTACGCTATTGCTAGGTGGCTATTATTCAACCCAAGAACTTGCATTAGCTTCCGCTATATGGGGCCTCCTTGGCTTGGAGGCCCTAGGCAGATCCCTAGCCGGTTCATTTCTAATGCCGAGCCTGGTGGCATAACTCAAGTGTGATTTATCTGCTATGGCCACTACTTCAGGTACGTTTATTGAAATGTTTAAACGTAGACAACATGCAACTCAAGTGCGGTCTGATCGATTCACATAGAGCCTTATTGTTTTACCTACGGCTCTCCTATTGAAAAAGCTATTTAACATAAACCATACCATTCACCCTCCCTCCATCCAGCAGTTTTTATACTCCTATGTTCTTTCCAACTCCCAACTAATTTGACTTTGAAATTCGCAACCGTTTTCGTGTCTTTCTTCTCAAATGTTACGGCGCCACATTGCTCCGTAGGGATATCGAATTACGGAAAAAAGGGGTCCTTGACCAGTTTTTGGAGGGAGCAGCAGATGGCGCCTGAGGGAGAGATGAGTAGAAAGAAAAGAGGAGAGAATTCGACCTCTGAGAAGGGAAGAGCTGTGAGAATTTCTGAAGCGATTCGAAGAAGTGAAAGAAGAAAGGGCTCGTGCGTTGGATGTGTCGCAATATCTTTTGTTTAATAGAATACATGTACGTCGGTAAGTTCCTGGGAATTCAATCTCAAATTTGATCCCT
This sequence comes from Ladona fulva, assembly GCA_000376725.2. NCBI lineage: Eukaryota > Metazoa > Arthropoda > Insecta > Odonata > Libellulidae > Ladona > Ladona fulva. The sequence continues at coordinate 13,099 of KZ308166.1, forward strand.
GAAAATTTGGTCCAACGTTGTTTGGTCCCTCGGTAATTAAGTTCCAGGTTACTTGTTCCCTTACTAATTTTGTCCCTGACCAAAGTAAGGTTCCTTGGTTCTCGGTTTCAGGACGTTATTAGTTATAACTTACAGTGCTTTGAAAATCATAATATTCCTGCTCCATTCGTGAATAAATAAGCTATTTGTTCTGAAAATTCATATTTTATTCAAATTTTTCGCGTTTTTCTAGATTATATAATTTACCAGACTTGATTATAGACTTGCTAATTTTTATTTTTGTGATTAATATTTATATTCATTTATTTTTCTCATTTCTGCGAGATAAACTAAGCGCGATGGTTTTCTTTATTGCGATAGCCACAAAATAAATCGTCATGGGAAAATACCTTTATCTTTTACTAATAAACCTCGAGACCTAATGACCGGGGAAAATAATTACTAAGTACTTATAAGTATTTCCCTAACAGGACCCCACCGTCCCCTTTCGAGGGTGCTATGCTAGCTAGCATCCAGGTAACCATAAATAAACCAGCGGGTGGCAGAGGGCAATGGGAGCATTGGTATTGGTATTGGTGCAGGCTCCTGACACCATACCACCAACTTACCATAAATCCCAAAGCACATGTATGTACTTTACCACATATATAATGAATACTTTGATTATTGCGGTGAACTATGTCGTCCCCGTGGATTTCTAACGATGATCATAATAAAATAATAATAAATCCAGGCACACCTAACCCAGACTGGTTGTAATGAACATGGACAATCCGACGCCAGTGAAAGAGGAAGTGATTTTTCACTTAAAGAAAAATAAAAGAGAATTGAGTCATCACTAATATTAGAAATCACTGGTATCAATAGAGCTGATGAAATCATTCCGTTTTAATAACCGATTTTAAGCAATCGTATTCCGAGTTTTATGCCCGACCAAATATTTGTCTAAACGAATTAAAGTCGGTTCCCATTGGGGTGCCCTCATTTGTTTACTACTTATATTTGACATTCATATGATTCGGATTTTAAACTTTTAACAGGTGCCAATTAAGGAATAGTACTCAATCACTATGGATTTACTAATACTAATTATACTAAATCTCTGTGGATTGAAATCAAACGCTATAATGATGCTCGATCAGAAATATACTTCCTGTGCCTGTGTACGGGAATTTAACGAGTAAAGATTCGTATGGTAACATTTCTGATTAAATACTCGTTTAACTATTCCTTTTGTAACCTCAGGCGAAAATAAAACACCAATAACATGAAGTGATTTGCAAAATGTGATGAAAAATTAATTTTGTTATGAAAACAAATTGCTTTCGGGCCGATCATTCATCAAGGAAATCGCAAAGATTTTAATGTCTTGATAAGACCGGTAACATTTAGGTGCAATCTCAGCTCCATGGACTTTCCCGTTGAGCTCATTACAGGGTGGAATTACCCACATGTTCCTTTGTTCAACTAAAGGTTGTTTGCTATAATTATCACCCCGATCCTCGTATATTTTTGCTGGAATCGAAACAAAGATCGACAAAATAAGTGAACATCAAGTGTGAATGGTGGAAAATACAAAATTATGACCCATATTAAAGATTGCCAAGATGGCGGCTGTTCGTAGGGTCTCGAGAAATTAATTTATTTTCGGGTCGCCATTCACTTGTAACTAGGTTTTGGACAAACAATGAGTATATATCCCTTTGAAGTCTAAAAAGAGACTCGTTACCTCGCCAAAGGGAGAGGCCTGACAAAAAGTTCCATCCCTCAGCTCGTCAACTCAGTCAACAATAGAAATCCGAACAATGTTGCAATCGCCTTTGGCTACGACTATTACAACGACCCTTGCTAAACGAGAAGACAACAATTTAGTGTCCTCATCGATCCAATTATGGTTTCATCCGTGTCCTTTATCGTGTAGTGCGATGAACCCGAGTACGTTCCGCGCCTTTTTTAAAGCCACTGTTTGGTAGCATACAGGGCCGACCTTTCAATTACGGAGGCCCGACGCAGAAAGGTTCGAGACCCCTGATAAAACATTTTTTATGAAATCGCGTAGTTGTGACGTTTTTTACGTTTTATTAATAATATTTACAGTATTGAATGCGTTCGAAATGTATTGCAAATTTTGTATTCTAAAAAGACATTTATATTGTGAGAATAAAAATATTATTCGTTCACATAGACCACTTTTATGCTTGTTTGTTTGCTATTTCTGATATTATTTCACTACAGTCCAATGTCTGGAGAGTTTAATTTACGAACGATGTATATGTTAAAAAGAGGCTGCGAGGTTTATACGGGTTATTTGCCAACATTGCCGTTGGAAGCCGACGGACATAACAATGCTGTAGAAAAACCCGAACAAATTCGCATAATTCAATCTCCATGTAACGAGAGTCTTCGAACCACAGTTTTATTTTTAACCATAGGAGTAGCGTTGAAATATAAAAATACTCGTTGAAAATATAAGGAAGTTTATCGTGATTCCAGTCATATGATCTACGCTATTGCTAGGTGGCTATTATTCAACCCAAGAACTTGCATTAGCTTCCGCTATATGGGGCCTCCTTGGCTTGGAGGCCCTAGGCAGATCCCTAGCTGGTTCATTTCTAATGCCGAGCCTGGTGGCATAACTCAAGTGTGATTTATCTACCATGGCCACTACTTCAGGTACGTTGTTTCTGTGCATTCGGATGCGAAAGTGCTGTAAATTCCATGGAGGCGTCGCTTCTGCAGTAAACAGACAAATTTAAGCCTAGATATCCACATGACCTTAATAAACAACTTAGGTATTAAAGAGAAATGTAAACTATCCAGTCAATACTTATGGACATTTTTACAAAGACTTGTGATATTCCTAGAACTGCAGAAATTACTGAAAGGAAGATGCCAAAAAATTAGAAAAGGCACCCAGTTTTATGTAAATAAATTGAAGATATAAGGCAGGGATGGCGAGCCTTCTGTCGAGGGAGTATCTCTTTTACTTATCGTACCAACCTTAGCAGGAGATGGAGACGTTTTCCTTGTTATTTTGTTAATAATCTGATTTTATATTTGCTGCTGCTATTGCCCAATAGTATTATTTGGGATAGACTATTTTTAATAGCTTTCAATTTGATTTATTTTGCTGTTTAAATGTTTAAATCGAAGAATATATTACAATAGTGCTCTTGCACGTACGTGACACACTACAATTCTTTCAAGTGGGTTCGCCATCCCCCGCGCAAGGCGTGAGGCATGATTTCCGATACAATCGTAGACTATAAGGAGAACCTTCATCGATGTTTTAATTTTTTTCGGTTACAGTTGCTAGGACATTAAGGGCGTCTTCTGGTACCGTCTCAAGTAGCGACAGAATTGAAAATGTTGCTGATATTTTTTCCGAAGAAATGTTTTTTGTAAACTATCATGGTAATGAACATACCTTAGCTGATGGTTCCACGACAAACTAGTTTCGAATGAAAGACAAAGAACTGTTTTTCACTTGAATATTTAGGATGGCCTTCCAGAAGGTCCACCCAGATGACCAAAATTTCAGATTCTACCCTTCATTATTTTTCGACATTAGCACTGTATTAGAATAACTGGAACTAATGTCACGGCATTATTTAATCTTCCTGAAATTTCTTTTAGGAATGTAATAATATCAAATGAATGTCGCCATTTATAAATTTAGATGGAATTGAATTCATGAAAGAATTTGACAATAGGGGTAAATTTCAGGTACTGAAAAACCTTTGTTATAATCCGGTAACGCGAGCAGTTGTGACAGTATTGCAAATTGCCGTTCGCTTAGCCCATACGTGGTGGTGGTGAAAGAACATGCCTTCGCTTTAAGAGAACGTCTTCTCTCCCATTTAATAAAGCGAGCCTCATGATTGGACCCGATTGAAAACGAGTTGTCGGTTAATTGCATGTCGAGCAAAGCGACGAGGACGATGCCCTTGAATGGGTTGACCCCTTCAATAGGAACCAATCAACCTTTGGCGTGCGAGTGTGTATGTCCACGGGGTGGCGGTGCTTCAATAGAGGGAAGAATTGAAGGAGTGGGGCATTAGTTGCTCGGACGAGGACGGTTTTGCGTCGCCTTTGAACCAATTGCCCAAGTGTACCGAGAAGTGATTCATATCTAACGTTATTTGCTTAGTAAAAGCTTGATATTTTGGAACACTTTCGCGGCTTGCCATTTATCCAACAAAATTATTGAATAGACTGCTTAATTTGCACGAGGTGAAAGAGTTAATGACAGAACTTTTGAATACACTCATTTCCTATTTGATTATTCCTGGTTCATGGTTACCTTACGAATTCTGAGACCATCTGTTTGCCAAATTCTCCTTTTATATGGATTAAATTGATGACATTGTAATAAACAATTGCTTAAGATAAGACAACTTTTATAATGCTCTACGCACAAAACCCCTAAGAGCAAGGAACAAAAATATATGTTGTAACCGAATGACAAAAACAAATTACAGAAAATAAAATGCAAACAGAACACAAACAAGATGCAATATGAGATAATTAATCTTGATCAGCGGGAAACAAGTAATGTGTGCATTCAAAATAGAAACATAGGTGAGACTGATTAATGCACGGTTAAGACCTTCAAAAGCAAGTGATTGTACAGCTTCACCTTAAAGTTTTGTATGTTCCTTCAAGTTTTTAGTTGGTTTGGCATGAAATTCCAAGTAATTGTGGAGTAGGCTACGAAAGATTTATGGAAGGTTGTTTTATGTGCTAGAAGGTATAGCTTTGAAGGGTTACTTCTAGTTTTCACAGATCTAGTCGAGAGTGGAGATGAAATAGCTCGAGGAGATACCTTGGTTTCCCATTATTTAACAGAGAGAACAATAAAGTACACGGCAAGTGTTTTCTCCTGGTTTTGATGTCTAACCACGGGGGATTTTCTCTATATGGGGTGATGTGTACGTGCATCTCGATGAAGACTAAAAATGAAGTGTATACAGGAGTTTTTTAACCACTGAAGCTTTTCAATCAATTCATTTGAAAATTCCCCGAAAATTAGAGAACAGTAATCGAAATCAGGAAAAATAAATGTCGTTACCAGTTGCTTTCTGGTGTTTAATGTTAAAATATTTCTTTTAGTTTTTAGCTGATATGATATTCCATTAATCCTACTGCAGATATCATGTACTTAATCGTGTCAGGTTATTAATTTTTATTCCCAAGTTTCGAAAAGAGTTAGAGTAAAGAATGAAATACTATCAATTCAATATTAGAAATACTATCAATTCAATATTAGAAATACTATCAATTCAATATTAGGAAAGATATCGAGGTTAATTTTATTAATTAGTGTGGAATTTCTAATAATAATGAATTTCGTTTTTTTGGTAATTAAAGTTAGTAATATCTGGTTTTCTCAGTCCGAGATTGCGTGAACATCGTTCTAAACTTTCGCGAAAGCGTCATTTAGTTCTTGATGAATGAGCAATGATAATAAATTTGAAGGTTGTCAGCATAAAACATATATTTGCAATTTTTTATGCTTTTTGTCAGATCCAATAAGTAACTTGAAAACATTAACCAAACACAGACTCCTGTGGGACTCCTTCCTTTATTAACAGCCACGAGGACAATTGCCTTGAGAGTCCTTTAGGGCCTGGTGTCTTTCACTCGGATATGAAGCGAACCAGTTTAAAACAGGAGCAGGAAACTTGAGTCTTTTCATTTTGTTGAGCTGGAGGGCGTGGTTTACTCGGTCAAAGTCTTTATTGATATCGAAAAGTACGAGAATGTTTACTATAGAAGCAAAAGAAGATAGTAATGGGTTATTGGCTAAGTGAGAAGCAAACTTTAACCTATCTATCTTCTTCGTATTACTCGATAGGATGAATGCGTTGTTCCATCCGTTCCATCCATTCTATATGATACAGATTCAAATGAAAAGATTCAAAATACTGATGAGTGTAAAATTTATCTGAAAAAAATGTCACATCTATATATCTTTCGATATGAACATAAAAACATGAACAAATTTAATTTCAGATAGTACGTAATTGATAAAGCCTGCGTTCTTCCTAGTGGAACTGAAACAAGAAAAAGTTCTCTGTGCCCCGTTTATACATCATCCTCGCTCAAATGAGTCAACTCGATGAGAAAGACGACAATCTGTAAATGAGCAGATTGCCGTCTTTTTTGCAAAAACTGGGACCCATCTGTTAGTATGAATCACATGACCTCCCTTTTTCCGTTGCGAATGATTCTCAGGGAAATCGCAACCTCGCCCATGTGGGTAGTTAATAAACAGCGTCGGTTTCAGCACATATGGTCGGAAATGTTGTCGCAAATTTTCCTATTGTTTTTTTTATAACTTTTACGTATCTCACTTCCTTTCCCTGCATCAACTCTCCGGGTGTTGAGATGAAGGTAGAGTAAGTTTGTGCCTTGATTTTGAATTAGAGTTTAAAATAAAATCTCACCGGAGCGTTCTGAGGTCTCTTACGCCCTCGTCAAATCCATGATTTTGCGCCTTCTCGTCGTCAAAAAGTTAGTGATTGGAAAAATAAATACGGGTATTGGTATTTGGAAAGATAGTAATGCGTAACAACCAGGTACAATCGTTTCTATGTTCCTGTAAAAACGTATATGTTTCTAAAATATATCGTTTGCCCCAATTCGAACTTTTCTCATCAGCTCTACGCCATCCTGTCTTCGGCAAACTTGGATATTGCCCGATTAAGGGGTTGATATGGCCGTGAATTACCAGGTTGCTAGACATCTTGGATGCTTAATAAGAAGAATCGAATGATTCAATTTATTTGGATTCTTTGCTATAGGCATGAGGACTACAAAAATAATTTTAAATTATGTTTACAGCGTACACGTTTGCTACACAACTCTTATAATAACTTTTGATAGTGATTGTTTCGGTTTAAAGTCTGAAATAGATGAATTCACCTTTTTTAAGTAAATACTCCCAGAAATATTACAGAATAACATTTTGGTGTAAAAAGCGGTAGGATTGAAATTCTGAATGATGATGTAAATTTTACCAATGCTCAAATTTATACTTGGTAATAACATTATGTAATTACTCAAGACCAAGTTTTAAGGCTACCTCTCAGGTTTTTTCTTGGTTTTACTCTACTCAAAATTTGATATATCTGCTACAGCTTCTCTAATATTAGAATCAGGACCATCCAAGAGGGAGGTTTCAAGAATTCAATTATCCGGGACCTCATTTTAAGGGTCCCCATTAAAAAAAGTTAATTTCTGAAATTATTTTTGACACAAATGCTAAACAGTGCATCTGTAAAAAATGTTGTGTTTGTCTACAAAAATTTTACCTTTTAATCACGAGCAATTACTTATATAGGCAGAGGAAGGGGCCCCATAGAAATTTTGGAAACAGGTCTCCTTTGCTTAATGGCCAGCCCTGATTGGAATATGGTAACCTTATGCCTTGTTGACTTTATTGCAAAATGTGTCCTATAAATACTTGGTATATTATACTAGTAGTAAAGTATCCTCCTTTCAAATAGACTTCCACAAGGTCAATCATAATAAACAAATATTGTAATTATAACCAGCTCCTCTTACATTATTAGCATTTGACTGTTTAGAAAAATAACTATGGAGAAAGTAATGATTTTAATTATGTCATATTTTTTTAATTTTTAAGAATATGTGAATAAAAATCATTTGTGTGATAATTAGTGAATTACAATAAGGTTGTAAGTAGTAACAATTTAACTCCTTTGTACATCTTTTAGGATCCCAAGGGACTTTCAGGATAGAAAAAATGAAGCCTCAGAAAGAGGAGATTTTAACCAAGTCAACCAAATTGAAGTAGAAGAAGAGATGAAAAGATTATTGGAAGAGATTGCAGCATTAGAAAATTCTCCAAGAAAGCACCGGAAGAAAAAACACTTCCCAAAGGATTCCAAGAGAAAAAGCAAATCAAAATATCCTATTGATGAATATTTGGTGAGTTGCATTTATCTTTTCAATATACTCTGTTTCATATCAATGAACTTTCACATAAAAGATCAAAATTTCAAAGGGTAACTGCCATAAACAGTCATCCATCTGATTTGCAATTCAGATACCTGTTGATATTTATCTCATCATTCATCTTGTTTTTAACAATTTGTTTTGAACTTATTGTCTTGTTCAAATTGAGGTTGGATGAAATAAGGTAATTAACAATTATGAAGATGATCAGATACTATTCCAGCTAAATTATGAAAGTTAATTTATTAACTAGCTATGAAAATGTGTAAACATTTGCATCTAAAACATATCTATTTCTATTCCCTCTGATTTCTGTCTCTTCATTTCTTGCTTAATATGGTGCAACAATGGTTAAAATGTGTTCTTTTGATTTCTTGCAATGTCATATTTGTCATTATTTTCTGACATTGAAAATATCATTAGCAAAACATTTTCTACAAAACGAATCTTGTTAGCACATTGTTAAATCTCATATTGTATTATACTAAACATCATGGTTTATCTCATTTCTTTTTGCCTGTCATAAAAATCTCAATACATACTTTTGTGTAATTTGCAGAGGATAAACATGTTTAAACCTTCCAGTTATCACTTTAATATAAACAGGATTTCTAACACCTGAATTGGAAAAATGATTTTATTTTGAAATTAATAATTTAATGCTGAATTACCAACATTTCTTTTATAGATAATTAATAATTTATTGCACATATCATTTTATTTTATTTTTAATTTTGTATTTTGATATTGAATTTTAATGTGCCACAAAATATTTGTGATACAAAGTATCTTTTTAATGTGTTCATCATTTTCTTTGATTTTCTCTAAAAATCAAAGCGAGCATATAACATTATTTTTATGTATAATGATGTGCATTTTTGCTTCAGTTTGTACACTGAGTAAATTTGTAAGTACAACAATATTTTTGGCATATCTATTAAAAGATCTTAGCTTAAATAAAACCCCTTTTGATATATATTTCTGAATTCTCGGGGCCCATTATAAGTAACCCATTTTGTTTTTGCAGAATCTGACAAAGAAGAGAGAGGAACATTTTTCCCTTCCCTCTGCCTCTCCACCTCCTCCTTCTCCAAGTGCTAAAGTTATGCAGAGGGCAGAAGATCTCCTTCAAGCTGCAGAATATTATCTTTCAAATATCAGATCTGACCTGTCATTGGGAAGCCAACTTCCATCTGAACCCTCACAGAGAACTGAGGATTCATCTTCTCTGTGCTCTTCTTTAAGGTGAACTAAAACATTTTCATATAAAAGGAATCTGATGTTTAATTTCATATTTATTGCAGTACAATACAACAGTTGTTTACGCAAGGATTGTAGTAATGGCATNCGTACAGTAATTCGACCAGTTTTGCTGTGGTGATTGCAGATGAGTGAGCTGGTGCGTTGTCATGATGGAAGAGCACTTTTTTCTTCACCAAATGGGGCCATTTTTTCCTCAATTCAGTATCAAATCGGTCCAATAAATCAGCATAGTACTGCCCTGTGATTGTCCTTCCCTTCTCCAAACTGTCAGTGAAGATGATGCCTCGCGAAACCTAAAAAACGGTGGCCATGACTTTTCTGGCCAAAGGAACTGTTTTCACCTTCTTTGGAACAAGTTCGCTGGGTAAAATCCACTGTTTTGACTGTTCTTTCATTTCTGGCATGTAGTAATGGATCCATGTTTCGTCAACAGTCACAAAACGCCGTAGAAACTCTTTCGGATTGCACTTAAACATATCCAAAGAGTGCTCCAAAGTTGTCATACGATTCCGTTTTTGCTCCACTGTGAGCAAACGCTGCACCCATCTCGCTTATAGCTTTCTCATGCCCAATTTTTTGTGTAGGATGCTTTGTATGCATTCAGTTGAGATGTTTACAATGTCAGCAATCTCTCTGATCTTCACACGGCGATCTGCTAGCACGATATCATGGACTTTGTTAACCATATCCTCCGTAGTCACCTCAATCGGACGGCCTGGGCACTCTTCATCAAAAACAGATGTTACGCCACGCTTGAATTCATTAAACCAATATCTGATGGTAGGCATTGAAGATGCATGGTCCTTATAAACAGCATACAACTTCACCTTGATTTCCTCACACATCTTCCCATCCAAAAAAAGAAATTGAATCACTGATCGACATTGCTCTTTCTCCATGGTGGCAAGCAAAAATGAACTTGACTACTTTGAACAGCTATCAAAATAAAACTGCTCGATTAATCTGTCTGAAATTTTGACAGTCATATATCTAAAGATGGCGTTAAATTATGGTATATACATTTTGTGTCAGCGGTGCCATCAGTCGCTAAACACAGGTACTTATCATACAGCCCTCATATTTGGGTGTAGCTAATATGTTTTCAAATTGCTAAAGTTATAATGCAAAATTGCACTGAGGTCTAACCCTTGAATGAGTGTTTCACAACTGGTAGAAATGTCCCACNATTTCAGAAGTTATTAGTTTTATCATTTTCAAATGAACCCCTTAACTGGGGACCACATTTTTCTTCTAATGTGTGGTGGGGGAAATATATTTAGTTAGATCTCTTTCTAACTTACAACATGACATATTATGAGTTATATTGTAGTAAGCCATTTTCTGCAACCAATGATCTGTTAATTGAAAACTTTGTTTTGTGAACAGCCTGAGTGGAAGTATGCCATTAGGTGCCTACCCTTGTGAAGTGGTTAATAATATTTACCATGATATTATTCTCTTTGCAGGTTTTCATTACGGATACAGCTCAACCACATGAATCAGTGTCAGTTCTTCCTTCAAAACATGTATGCACCAGAGATCAAGCTACAAGCTATGAAGGGCAATCATCAGATGATCATTCACTGTCTGCTGCAAGGGAGAATGTGCTTTCTGATAAACAAGCATTATTCATTCCAGAATTGAAAAACCTTCCTCCATCTGATGTAATGATATCAACAGGGACTACTAGGTCTACTACCTCAAGAGACTTGGTAAAAACCTTTCATCTATTACCTCATAAATACAGGAATCAAAGCAGTAGAAAAGACTTTTAAAATACAAAAATAAATTAAAACAAGACTCAAAGCTTTCAAATATCTGTGATTGCAAAACTATAGGAGTTTTCCTCTTAGTTTGAATTTGAAGTTACCCTGAAGATAGCTGCAGAATCAGCAGCGGAAATGTCAGTCACGCACTGTGAAGTGACTTGGTTAAAATCCTGAGAAATATTCTTGCAGTATTTTTGGGGATTACAAGAATTTTGGAACTCTTTTAGAGTAAATCTGTTTCTCTTACATATGATATATGCATCAATTGCCGGCTATAAAAATAAATATCATGTATCACTTTTATAATTATTCATTGATGTGTTGAATTTCNGTAATTGAATGATTAATATTACAGTGAGGAAATCAATCCACTTCATATTAAGAAAGCTGTAAATGCAGCATTGGGAGATATAGAAGGCAGAGTTAAGGTAATGATTATTTGCTTTCCTAGTTCACTCTGTAGTTTGGGAGCAATTGAGAAATGTACCTTGCAGTGGTTAAGACATTTGGGATGTAATATTTAGACTGATCAGTGGAATCTTCTAATAAAGTATTGGTCTTCACTAGGTATGAATCAGTACTTATAATCCATTTTAGAAGTAATTTCTTAATGTCTGAAATGTATAATTTGCATCTACTTAAAGCTCATCTGAAGGTGACAATTCCTCATATTTGATGGCATATAAGATTCTTTGTCAAAAAAGTCAACCAAAGGTCTATATCAAAAGTTTTAACCTTTGTAACTGTTTTGCTAATTTCTCTTATATCAGTTGTAGACAAATCAAGGTAACAAATGATGTTGATCAATTGCAGTATATAATCATAACATAACATAATGTGAAAAATGAAACTTATAAACTGAATGAAACTATAGCCTAAGTTATAATGAAACTTTTTTCTTGTGTTTTCCCACCAAAATAGAAATGCATCTTATACACCATTGAATAAGATGAATCAAAATGTGACCCTTCATCGTGATATTGAATAATGTTGACACTGCTCAATAATCATTTTTCAATCTTCTTTCAGAGCCAAATCCAGTCTTCAGCAAAATCAGACTTGATTTTAAGTCATGAGAGAGTGAAAAATTCCACTTCAAGACCAAGTTTCCCTAAAACTGCACAAGAAATTATTTCCATTCCAAGCAATGATGATTTAGACCACTTTGTACAACCTTTGATAGCTAAAAGCTCCTCTCGATCAGCTAAAGTTAACCCAGCTCCTGATCTTAATAAAACGAAACAAAGTATTGAACGAACATATGAACTAGCTCAAGAAGTGAACTCAAATTTCATGCGAATGAAAGCTTTAGGGAAGGAGCTTCAAAGATCCCAAAACAGTGCTACCAAAACTATGAAATTAATTCACCCCCCAAAATCTCCTCCGATTTCAAGGAAGAAACCAGTAATGTCTTCAGCAGCTTCTCTGACTGGAGTTCTCCCTGGAACAATGGCACCATCAAATACCCCTAAGTTTTCCAGAGAAAGTGTAATCAATGATCTACAACTTATTGATGGTAGCTTAAGAAATGATAAGTATTTATCAAAAAACTCTAAGAAGCATCCTCCAAATAGTGGAGAGCCTGCAAATCACAATGAAGATGAGAGTGTTTCATCGGAAATTATGTCTGGGATCACAACAGACTCTGGAACATCTCCAAAATCAGTGAAGCAAATAATAAGAGACAATTCTAGGCCAAACAAAAAATCAGCAGATATTGGAGTGAATACAAGTTACTCTCTGCTTTTAGACATAATGGATGCATTTCCAGTGGAAGAACTGAATAAAGATTGTGAGAAAAGATCTGTCACTTTTTTAACGGAGGACCATCCTGAAGATCATGCCAGAAGGGTGCCTTCATGTCCTAAAGACAACCAAATGGGTGACAAGCAGGAAGATATTTCTCAAAGTCCCAAGAAAGATAACTGTGTTACTGAATTCAGTATTAACTCTTCTTTGCCAGGTAACTATGACATTCATATATATAGTCTTGTTATCATTAAGAAAATATATCTGAAGTAACATACCTCTCTGACATTATCAATGGTAATAATCAAGCTATAAAAATGTTGGCATGCATTAGAAATAAATACTAGATATATGTTCAAAATTTTAGCTTGTTTATTTTATTTTGAATGTATTGTGATAGTATACTTATATGAGATAATTTCAATTATTATTACACTATCAGTTTAATATATAGGAAATGGAATTAGGGTGATGAAAGACAAGATGGTACACACCCAGGAAAAATCCCAAGGAAGAATGGACTTGAAAAGTCTGACAGGACTGGGAATTGAACCCAGGTCTCCTAATTGCCAGTGAGGTGCTCTGTCTGTTGAGCTATCCCAGCAGAACATATCTCCAAAGCAATTAAGGGCACTACATCACTCTGGAAATTGGGAGACCCAGGTTCGATTCCCAGTCCTGTCAGACTTTTTTCAAGTCCATTCTTTCTTGGGAGCAACCTAATATATTTTAGCTTATTCAAAATAAACTTGTAATTAGCTAAAAATTTTATGTTACTGAAAGAACTTTCCTTTGTTTTTAGCTAAGAATCAGGTTCTACCAGATTTACCTTTAAAGGTTAACTCATATTCATCTCCAGCCAACACAAGTCTTCCAATTCTTGAAAATGAAGAAAGTGGAGTGGAGAAAAAGTAAGTTGTCTTCAAACTAATGTATGAAGGATATGAGTTTTCCAATAATAAAGTTTGTTTAACAGAAGCTATGAAAGTTTCTTGCACTCTTGGATAATTCATATCTCTGAGACTTTTCATTGTTATAATTTTTGTAATTGGTAATAATGTTTTATATTCATTTTAATGTTTTTCATGGAAAAAATCAACAGTTTGTGGATTTGTACACACTATTTTGGTTTAATTGCACATTGTGTCACCCTCCTGTTGGCAATTGTCCACATACCAATGTATTGGAATGACTCTGGCTTTTAGCTGCACCAAATTTTGCCTGCAGAATGTGCTTTTGGACTAAAAACTATCCAAATTGAGAATCAAATCCAACATAACTCAGAAATTTCAAATATTGAAATAAACTTAAGAGCATGAATTATTTTAGAAGTGTATTCAAGATTTGTATCATTATCATTTTTGAGATATTTGTTTAAATATGACCCAATACTGAATATATTACCAGATAATATTATGTATAGACGAATTTAATACATAGTGTTCCCTTTTAAATTATTTCATTAGATTTAAGCTGTTAATTGTTTAAGTTTGATTGTCTTGTGAAGCAGTAAATTGATCAAAGCCTTTGAAGGTATTTGTTAAAATTATTTGATGTATTTCTGATACTTTTCTTTTACTACATATTTATTCTAATAACTAATTACAATCATAATTGCTATATGGCAGAATCATATAAACAGTCTCTTAAAATATCAGCATTCATATTATTTCCATAAACTAAAAATTTAAACTTAAAAACTTTTAAAAAACACTTCCCATTTGGTATGCAGCAGTACCCTCGTGCCATCATTAAGCTCGTGGTGTGCAGTGTAATTACTAACAAGCAGAGACCATGAGAGTTATTCTGCTGATTTGAGCAAAATATTTTTTCATTGTATAGGAGATGAAATTAAACGAAATAGAAATGAGGTCCATCTAAATGGGCCTTAGTTATTTAGTAATAATTAATTTGCTATTCAAAAATTTCAGCCAGTTAACTATGTAGATGAGTGAATTGGTGTAGTGATCAGTATGCTAGCCTCCCACTCAGAGGATTGGGTTCAAGTCTGATATGAGATGTTTATTTTTTACTCTTATTTACTTTCATTGCATTCAGATTTTTATTCAGGTATATGAAATCAATCACTAGCAGACTAAAAAGAATTCTTCAAAAGAAAAAAACGTTGTTCTTGTCTCCACATCACCAAGCACAAAATTGCAGTTCCAATTGAATACATTAACCAAAAGAATACTTTTTAGTCCATCAGTGAGTGATTTCGTGTACCTAGGTAAATGTATGAATGCAATCTAAATAAATAAGAGTAAAAAGAAAACATCCCAACTAAGAATGTAAGACTAACATATTACTCAAATTTTGCATTATGTATGCCCTTCATTTTGAAAGATACTTTGTCATCTATTGGGAGTTCGTGATTAAAATACTAATTTATTTTATTCCATGCTTGGTTATTCTTCTTTTTCAATTTTACATTGGAATAAAACTAATGGAAAGGTGGTTTAGTAAACTATGAAGTAAAAGTTAATATGTAAAGGTTCACAGAAGGATAGAATTTGGGAGGGACTGTTGTATATATTATATATACAACCCTCTGTTTTCTAAATAGAATCTTGCAGAGTTTAAGAATAAGAAATTAAAATATCATTCTTTGTTACAGTTTATTTTATGGAGAATCTTTCTGAAGAATCTGATTTCCTTCAAATTAATCACTTTATTTATTTCTTGTCAAACCTTTGAAATTTTTTGGAATTTAAAAGTGCTACCTGAGAATCTCTGAGGATTACTAAAAAATTCTAAGTAAATCCACATGGAATATTGAAAGGTAACTTTTATTTTTGTTCTGATAGGATTGAAGAAAAAATCATTATGGGTAATTCAACAGATGATGAGGTACAAGAAATTGAAAATGGTCGCACAGTGATAGAGATTCCAACGACTGCCTTCAAAGCAGGAATGAAAGAGGTGAGGAAAATGCATTTAAACACCCATAACTGCAGATCTTGTCATTTACATTTATATTGGAGAGCATACTGTGGTATGGCATCTACATAACCTCATCAACCAGAATACATTATCTCTCTTGTTAACTCCTTGACCCAGAATTCCATGGTCCAGACTGATTTTCCTACACTAGCTGAGGTTCTAGAAAATATACTGATCCATGAAGTTAGAAAAGTTGCTGAAGAAGTTCAAAAATCACCATCAAGACAAAGGGAGAATGCTGAAAGACTAGAGAGAAGTATTTCAGAGCTTCTTGACACCAAAACTCCCCCTGAATCTGTAGAATCAAGTGATGATGAGGTAAATATTATGCCTAAAGATGGTGGACACCTTTAGTGAGCAGATATATAAATATTTTATCCTTGTGAGATACAAGAGAGTAAGAGGGAGCAAGCAGCTTTAAGCAAGCATAAGGAAATTTAAATTAGAATTCGAATAATCTGGATATTTATATTTTTTGCTAATTATATTTATTTTAATTCACTACTTAGATGAAAGTATCTTACAAGAGCATGCATGTTCTTATACATAATTGTTAGTTGACTATGTTATACCTGTTTTGTGATAGTCAAAGATGTGATTTTTGAATCTCAGTAAAACTATAAATAATCTTGCTGCCATCAATTAAGGGCTGCTTTCACAAGAAAAGTCATTGGGCTTTCATCTTTTAAATCCCATTCTGGATCCATTCAGTATTACTTACTTATCACTAAAAATAAATATGTTCACAATATGGAACAAAGCTACCAAAATCTATTGCAAATTATTTCATAATATTCTTTTAAATGTAAAAAAAGCTTAGTATTTGCTTTTTACTAACTTGAATATGATTTATCAAATAATTAGGTATTATCCCCCATGCAAGAACAGTTGACTCCATTATCATCTGAAGAAGCAATAAAGAAATTAATGCAACTGGAAGAACAAGTGGAGCGAATAAGTACCCCTGTTGTGTCTCCATCACCAGGTAATTTTTTCATACTTTGCAAGGATACTTTGCTGTCTTCCCTTAATATTCTCACTCTTCCTTCTCTTTCTATTCTCAACTGCTGTTTATTTATTAAAGCTAACTGTCACCTCTTTCCTTCTAACTCATCCTTCCATAATCATTTTACTTGAACTCATACTGATATTCACATTAATGAATACTCTTACGCAATAAGTTTGAAAGGACCCCATCATTCTGCCACTAAAATTTATAATAAATTACCAATGAACTTAAAAATAATAGCCTGTAAAAAAAATTTTTTAATTAAACTAAAAAAACTGTTGCTGAATAAATGTTACTATTCCATTGCCGAATTTATTAATGACATGAAATGAACTCTGAATGAATGACT
>KZ308166.1:31414-191943 GCA_000376725.2 Ladona fulva
CATTTTTTTAACTTCTTTTAAATTTATTTCTCAATATAGTCTCCTTTCAACTCAATACATTTAGTCCAGCGATATTCTAACTTTTTCAAGCCATCCAAAAAATATGTTTTGTCAAACTCTGCAAAATAGGCCTCTGTTGTGGCGATGACTTCCTTGTTTGACGTGAGTTGCTTTCCTCCAAGACATTTTTTCATGTTTGCCAACAAAAAGAAATCGCGTGGGGCCTAATCTGGAGAATAGGGTGGATGAGGTAGCGATTCGACCGTACAGTAATTCGACCAGTTTTGCTGTGGTGATTGCAGATGAGTGAGCTGGTGCGTTGTCATGATGGAAGAGCACTTTTTTCTTCACCAAATGGGGCCATTTTTTCCTCAATTCAGTATCAAATCGGTCCAATAAATCAGCATAGTACTGCCCTGTGATTGTCCTTCCCTTCTCCAAACTGTCAGTGAAGATGATGCCTCGCAAAACCCAAAAAACGGTGGCCATGATTTTTCTGGCCAAAGGAACTGTTTTCGCCTTCTTTGAAACAAGTTCGCTGGGTAAAATCCACTGTTTTGACTGTTCTTTCATTTCTGGCATGTAGTAATGGATCCATGTTTCGTCAACAGTCACAAAATGCTGTAGAAACTCTTTCGGATTGCACTTAAATATATCCAAAGAGTGCTCCAAAGTTGTCATACGATTCCTTTTTATCTCCACTGTGAGCAAACGCGGCACCCATCTCGCCTATAGCTTTCTCATGCCCAATTTTTTGTGTAGGATACTTTGTATGCATTCAGTTGAGATGTTTACAATGTCAGCAATCTCTCTGATCTTCACACGGCGATCTGCTAGCAGGATATCATGGACTTTGTTAACCATATCCTCTGTAGTCACCTCAATCGGACGGCCTGGGCACTCTTCATCAAAAACAGATGTTAGGCCACGCTTGAATTCATTAAGCCAATATCTGATGGTAGGCATTGAAGACGCATAGTCCTTATAAACAGCATGCAACTTCACCTTGATTTCCTCACACATCTTCCCATCCAAAAAAGAAATTGAATCACTGATCGACATTGCTCTTTCTCCATGGTGGCAAGCAAAAACGAACTTGACTACTTTGAACAGCTATCAAAATAAAACTGCTCGATTAATCTGTCTGAAATTTTGACAGTCATATATCTAAAGATGGCGTTAAATTATGGTATATACATTTTGTGTCAGCGGTGCCATCAGTCGCTAAACACAGGTACTTATCATACAGCCCTCATATTTGGGTGTAGCTAATATGTTTTCAAATTGCTAAAGTTATAATGCAAAATTGCACTGAGGTCTAACCCTTGAATCAGTGTTTCACAACTGGTAGACATGTCCCACTGGTGGAACTTTCAAGCCTATTAGGAGGGACTCAAGCAGACTGATGTCGTTTTTTACTTGTTTATTTTATTATTGCAAACAAATCCTTTGAGCAAATTTGCTGCTATTTACCAGCAAACTGAATATTTGTAAATATTAAATTACTACCATTAGAGAAATGATTTTTTTGCCCCTTCGTGAGTCTTGGCTGCTTTTGGGAAATGGAAATTGTGATTTGAGACCCTAAAGATAGGGAAATATTGTTATAGATGACTCATAACACAATCCTGTGTTGTATTCATGATCTCTGATGAATTCTCATTCTTCTATGAAGATTTTTCTTTCTTTTACATAATTTTCTGGCTATAATTTGAATGTCATCATTTTCTTGAAACATTGAAATATTAATGAATGAATATTATTCGACTATTGTCTTTTATTATAAGACAGCATTTAAAGCAACACCCTGTAGAGCATTTCAGAAGTTATTAGTTTTATCATTTTCAAATGAACCCCTTAACTGGGGACCACATTTTTCTTCTAATGTGTGGTGGGGGAAATATATTTAGTTAGATCTCTTTCTAACTTACAACATGACATATTATGAGTTATATTGTAGTAAGCCATTTTCTGCAACCAATGATCTGTTAATTGAAAACTTTGTTTTGTGAACAGCCTGAGTGGAAGTATGCCATTAGGTGCCTACCCTTGTGAAGTGGTTAATAATATTTACCATGATATTATTCTCTTTGCAGGTTTTCATTACAGATACAGCTCAACCACATGAATCAGTGTCAGTTCTTCCTTCAAAACATGTATGCACCAGAGATCAAGCTACAAGCTATGAAGGGCAGTCATCAGATGATCATTCACTGTCTGCTGCAAGGGAGAATGTGCTTTCTGATAAACAAGCATTATTCATTCCAGAATTGAAAAACCTTCCTTCATCTGATGTAATGATATCAACAGGGACTACTAGGTCTACTACCTCAAGAGACTTGGTAAAAACCTTTCATCTATTACCTCATAAATACAGGAATCAAAGCAGTAGAAAAGACTTTTAAAATACAAAAATAAATTAAAACAAGACTCAAAGCTTTCAAATATCTGTGATTGCAAAACTATAGGAGTTTTCCTCTTAGTTTGAATTTGAAGTTACCCTGAAGATAGCTGCAGAATCAGCAGCGGAAATGTCAGTCACGCACTGTGAAGTGACTTGGTTAAAATCCTGAGAAATATTCTTGCAGTATTTTTGGGGATTACAAGAATTTTGGAACTCTTTTAGAGTAAATCTGTCTCTCATATATATAATATATGCATCAATTGCAGGCTATAAAAATAAATATTATGAATCACTTTTATAATTATTCATTGCTGTGTTGAATTCCTTAAAATTAAGAAAAGAGATGAGGAATCCTCAATATTTTTGCATATCTTTTTTGGGAAACAGATACTTTTTATCGATATCTCATTGCATTATTAAAAGTACTAATTGGAAAACGTATATTTTTGACCAACCAACCATTAATATCTTAAAACATATCTTTTGCAGGAGACTCTTCGTGAGGAAGTTAGGAAAGCCATACTATCTGTTCATTCCTCCAAAGTTGCTTCGCTTGTTTCTGAAAGATCACACATATCAGATTATAAAACTAAAGAATTGGCTTCTTCAGATGAACAGCAAGAGTCTGATACAAGAACAAAGACAAAAATATTATCATCTTCCTCTTCTACATCAAAACTTTCCTCTGTAGATGATCCTTCTCCACCATCGCAGATAAAAATTGTGGAAATAAATGATGCTGCCACCAATGATTTGTCTCAGCAAAAGATAGTCCCAATACCAAAAGAAGGGCAAATACATGAAAAAACTACAGAAGAGGGTTTTAATGCTTTTCAATCATCTTCAATTCAACAAGAAAGACTTCAGAATTCTGATATAACAACTGCTACATCTCTCTCCATGGTAAATATTATCATTTTCCATTGGATATTCTTTCAATTTGATATTATAGAAACTTACATTTATTTTATCTACTTAAATAATAGGAGGCAGCTGAAAATCTCAGTTTCATGGATGATGAACCCCATGCATCATTTTCAGAAGGAGAACTTAAGATTAAGCATTCTTCTGTTCAAACAACAAATTCAGATTTATTGAGTGAAGGAGAAATTCCTGCACCAAGATTTACTGTACCTTGTGGATTGTCAACTGAAAATACTAGTTCAGAGGGAAGAAAACATGTTACCTTTTCAGGAACAGTAAGTTTTAAAAATAAATAACTTCATGAAATATGATGATGTGACATCGTTTTAAGTGATTTTTTAATGCATTATATAAATGTTTTCTTGTATGTACAAGGAAAAGCATGAAAGGTGACATATGACATATATGAGTAGGTGTGCCCTTAGGAAAATCCCCAGACCAGTTAGACTTTTTTCAAATCTGGTCTTACTTAGGATTCGTCTTAGTACTTTTCAGAAAGTTTTAAACAATCTCACTTAAAAAGCTGTAAAGACATGAAGAATTAAGCTTCACTGAAGAAATTGATGTATTAAGTTCCAAAATAAATTATGGTGATATGGTTCATTAAGATGATAAATAAATTGTTTACTGAAGCATTTTACTCAAAAACTTAAATGATTTTATCAATCTAAATGTTAATCTAAGCAAAGTTTCATAAATGTTAAGTATGACTACTCAAAAAATAATCAAGTATCCTCTTTTTAAACCTTCCAAGGTCTTCAATAACTTAGCATAGGAGATCATGCTATTTCTATTTACATATAAAATAGGTTTTTCCTTTATGATTCTACTTTTCCAAGGAATATTTTGGTAAGTCCATGTTTGATTTCTTCCAGCAACCTGGAAATTTACTGCAATCATGGAGTGAAGGAGAAGTTAGAAACAGATGGGTATTGGTTCCGGCTCATGGATCAACCTCAACTTCTACAAGTATGAAATGGACCATATTTTAATTCCTTTTATATGTTTAAAATTCAATTGTTATACTACAAATCTATTTTCAGATGATTCCAAATCTCAAGGAGAGGTCAGTGCTCTAGTAATGGGGAGCATTCGAAGTGAAGGAGAAGTGACCATTGAAGACTCATACCAATCAGGGAAGAGAGTTTGATTTTTTCTGAAAGAAATCTGAAAATGGTTGAAGATGGTTTACATGCAGGAAAATAATTTTTAATCATTTCTAATACTCATTACTTTTGTATTCTTAAGAAATAAATTTTAAAATATACACCTTACTACATTTTATAAGTCTTATTAATTTCCTTTTATGATAAACTTAGTTCGTAAATGCATTTTTCACCTTAAAAATTAAATTGTTTCCATTTAAGATTAAGTGTGTGGGTTTACATCATGATGTAACTTATGCATCAATATTTCAACCAGTCAGCACTGCCATTTGGTGAATAAACTATACCTTTGGCTACAACTTGATACTGTATATAGAAAATATTTACAATGCATAGTTTCCCTTGGAAAAACAAAATACATGTGTAAATCTACATCCGAAGCTTGCAGATGACCTCAGGTGTTAAATATTGATGGCGATAGATTTGAGGGTGTCTCATCTTTTAAATACCTTGGAGCATTGGTGACTTCAGATAATTCAGTAAATGCTAGTATAAAATACAGAATTGCAGCAGGCAACAGAGAGTATTTTAAAAATCTTAAACTGTTGAGAAGTAGATTGATTAGAAGAAATGCAAAATATAAAATATATAAAACTTTAATTAGACCAGTTGTCACGTATGGATGTGAATGTTGCACTTTATCAACCGTCGATGTGCATGCACTTAGGTGTTTCGAAAGAAGGATCTTATGCAAAATTTTTGGCCCTGTGCAAGAAAATAGAATTTTTCGAACATGCTGGAATGAAGAGCTTGACAACCTCATAGACCGCCAAGATATTGTGAGGTTCATCAAATCATAGAGGCTTACTTAGATGGATGGGACACTTGATAAGAATGCCAGTAGAGAGAGTGGCCAAGCAAGTATGGGAGGAAAGATTATTTAATGCAAGAAGAAGAGGACGTCCACATCTGAGATAGCGGGATGGAGTGGAGACAGACCTGGCTGCTATGGGTGTATGAGGATGGAGAGAGAGAAGGCCATTATTAGAGAGGACTGGAGGAAGATTGTAGAGGAGGCCAAAGCCGACAGAAGGCTGTAGCACCAGAAGAAGAAGATGTTTCCCTTAGATTGCAGTTAAAATTGAAGCTCTCACTCTTGAAAGCACACCTTCTGCTATGCAAGAGAGACAGCAAGTAGCAAATATGCTCCTATTGCTAACCTTCAACCGGCATTCCTTGTTCGCATTAATTTGGGAGACAATCAATGGCCTACAGCACAGGTGGGTCTATTCCATCTCAGAAAATAGGGGAGACAGAACTTACTAAGAGTGAAGCTATGCAGAAATAGCATTCACAGCATGATGCATGGCAGGCAAATATCCCACAAATGTTTCCCATCTCTTCCACTACTTTTTCCTCTCACAAACTCTGTCATCAGCCAAGTTAATGAGAAGAAGGAATAGTCACCTAAACATTGTCTAAATACTGCAAAAGTTAGAAGAAAAATTGTATTGCCCTTAAGATAAAAAAACAATGAAAGGAGGGAGTAGTATAATAAAGAAATACAGGAGGAGAGAGTTTTTCTGAGACTGAAACTGAGGATAAAGAATTTGAAAGATTCAGGATAAGGTACCAACTTGTCATGAGTTTATAATCACTGCAATTACCATATTAGCCCGAATATAACGCGACCCTGAATTTAACACCACTCCAAAATTTTCATAAAGATATTTAGAAAAAAAAACGATACTCATAAAAGAATTCAAAGAAAGTAAAATTCAATCAGATAAGCATTTATTTAGGCCTACTAGCTAGATCACGTGGTTGTTTTGAAGTGATCGGTCTAGCTAGGAACTGGTCGGACGTTCAGTCACGTTTCAACCTCTGTAGGAAAATGTCCTTGTTTATATTACATTCCATTACTTAAACCCCGAATTTAGCGCAAGTCAATTTTTTAACGGAAAATATACGGTCAAAAAATATCGCGTTATATTTGGGCTAATACGGTAGTTCTGTGAGAGTGAAATACTCCTTGACTATTTTCTTGGGCAGATTTTGATAATTTGACCAGTATTTAAGGAACACCAATTTTTCTTTCACTGGAATACTAGGAAAAAGTGATACAGTGTCAAAGGAAACCAGTATTTCTGTTTCCTTTAATGGTATATCTTTGATGTGGTTAACAAATTCTATCGTGTTTTTTATCTGCGAACCTTGTTCGAGTGGCCATTGCTTAACCTGTGAGTTTAGCCATTTAGAAATCTTGTAAGTGGTTGCAAGAGCTTGCAAATAAATACAGAGAAATTATCACTATGTAATGGAACTACCTTTAGCAAAGACAAAATNATTATTATTAAGGAATTTCATGTATTTCACACCATTAAATATAATGCTATTCTAAACTAAATCTTTCAATAGCTAAATGAGAAGAAATAATGAAGAGTGCAATTATAAATAGCGTGTTTATTCAACAAATCCTGAATTCCTTAAAATAATCCTTTTATAACTTAAATTGAAATATAGCTTTTATAAATATTTTCCTCTTATTATTCAGTATGCGAGTGATTTAAATTCTAGGTACAACATTTCTGTTCTACAGCATGACAAAATGCCATATGAGCTTGCAGAATCAGTTGCATGATACTCTTTTTACCATTTGTATCATCTATGAGAATTACACAAAAACCAAGAGCTAGAATACATTTAGTTGTAGCAGAAAGTTAACAGCCTTTGTGCAAATAATGAAATTACATCAATTTTATTCTAATAAAAAATACTTCAGGCAAAGATTTTGGAGATTTGCTTAGAATTCCTGTTTTGCTAGAGTATCTTTTTTTTTGTCAGTCTGATCTTTAGTGAGGAATGTTCTGCATTGCTCATTTTAGTGAAGTAAGCCTTTATGGGAGCTACTGTTATGGCTATTTAATAATTACTTTTAAGATAAATTTGATAAAACACAGAAAACTTTAAGAAACTATCTGGAAACTTGTGATCAGGTAATATGCACCTCCTGCACTTAGTAATGTGTGTTATACTTACAGGTCACCTTCACATAGAATTCACAGAGCAAGAATACCACTTAACGACTGTCAATACTCCTTCACTATCTCCCACATTTCATCTTCATAAGGATGAGCCTCATGTGCTAGAAGATAGCACATTTCAGGATGTAGAGACTCCTTGCTCAACTCCTGTGGAAGTAGTAAGTACACCAGAAACTTCTCCAAAGAGAGAGAGACATCAAGAACCTCCAACACCTTTGCAGACTCCATCTCCAACTCCAAGAAGTGCTGCTAAGGTTAGTTGCATTTCCAAAAGATGAAAACTTGTGTATTATGTAAATTTAGAATTATAAAACTGGTACAGTTATAAATCAAATAGAGATGAAGGAAAAGGAAACTTAAAAGGTAATTTGAGAAAGGGGTAGGTATTAAATGTTTTCTTTAGACAAGGGGAGTAACAAAAATATTTTCTAATGTTATATGCATCAACAATCTCTGTATCAGTAGGATTTAGTAGTTATTTTGTTTACGAGCTGTATTATAAGTACCTGTGTTAGGCAAGAAAATGCATTTTTTTTAACTTCTTTTAAATTTATTTCTCAATATAGTCTCCTTTCAACTCAATACATTTAGTCCAGCGATATTCTAACTTTTTCAAGCCATCCAAAAAATATGTTTTGTCAAACTCTGCAAAATAGGCCTCTGTTGTGGCGATGACTTCCTTGTTTGACGTGAGTTGCTTTCCTCCAAGACATTTTTTCATGTTTGCCAACAAAAAGAAATCGCGTGGGGCCTAATCTGGAGAATAGGGTGGATGAGGTAGCGATTCGACCGTACCGTAATTCGACCAGTTTTGCTGTGGTGATTGCAGATGAGTGAGCTGGTGCGTTGTCATGATGGAAGAGCACTTTTTTCTTCACCAAATGGGGCCATTTTTTCCTCAATTCAGTATCAAATCGGTCCAATAAATCAGCATAGTACTGCCCTGTGATTGTCCTTCCCTTCTCCAAACTGTCAGTGAAGATGATGCCTCGCAAAACCCAAAAAACGGTGGCCATGATTTTTCTGGCCAAAGGAACTGTTTTCGCCTTCTTTGAAACAAGTTCGCTGGGTAAAATCCACTGTTTTGACTGTTCTTTCATTTCTGGCATGTAGTAATGGATCCATGTTTCGTCAACAGTCACAAAATGCTGTAGAAACTCTTTCGGATTGCACTTAAATATATCCAAAGAGTGCTCCAAAGTTGTCATACGATTCCTTTTTATCTCCACTGTGAGCAAACGCGGCACCCATCTCGCCTATAGCTTTCTCATGCCCAATTTTTTGTGTAGGATACTTTGTATGCATTCAGTTGAGATGTTTACAATGTCAGCAATCTCTCTGATCTTCACACGGCGATCTGCTAGCAGGATATCATGGACTTTGTTAACCATATCCTCTGTAGTCACCTCAATCGGACGGCCTGGGCACTCTTCATCAAAAACAGATGTTAGGCCACGCTTGAATTCATTAAGCCAATATCTGATGGTAGGCATTGAAGACGCATAGTCCTTATAAACAGCATGCAACTTCACCTTGATTTCCTCACACATCTTCCCATCCAAAAAAGAAATTGAATCACTGATCGACATTGCTCTTTCTCCATGGTGGCAAGCAAAAACGAACTTGACTACTTTGAACAGCTATCAAAATAAAACTGCTCGATTAATCTGTCTGAAATTTTGACAGTCATATATCTAAAGATGGCGTTAAATTATGGTATATACATTTTGTGTCAGCGGTGCCATCAGTCGCTAAACACAGGTACTTATCATACAGCCCTCATATTTGGGTGTAGCTAATATGTTTTCAAATTGCTAAAGTTATAATGCAAAATTGCACTGAGGTCTAACCCTTGAATGAGTGTTTCACAACTGGTAGACATGTCCCACTGGTGGAACTTTCAAGCCTATTAGGAGGGACTCAAGCAGACTGATGTCGTTTTTTACTTGTTTATTTTATTATTGCAAACAAATCCTTTGAGCAAATTTGCTGCTATTTACCAGCAAACTGAATATTTGTAAATATTAAATTACTACCATTAGAGAAATGATTTTTTTGCCCCTTCGTGAGTCTTGGCTGCTTTTGGGAAATGGAAATTGTGATTTGAGACCATAAAGATAGGGAAATATTGTTATAGATGACTCATAACAAAATCCTGTGTTGTATTCATGATCTCTGATGAATTCTCATTCTTCTATGAAGATTGTTCTTTCTGTTACATAATTTTCTGGCTATAATTTGAATGTCATCATTTTCTTGAAACATTGAAATATTAATGAATGAATATTATTCAACTATTGTCTTTTATTATAAGACAGCATTTAAAGCAGCATTACACCCTGTAGAGCATTTCAGAAGTTATTAGTTTTATCATTTTCAAATGAACCCCTTAACTGGGAACCACATTTTTCTTCTAATGTGTGGTGGGGGAAATATATTTAGTTAGATCTCTTTCTAACTTACAAGATGACATATTATGAGTTATATTGTAGTAAGCCATTTTCTGCAACCAATGATCTGTTAATTGAAAACTTTGTTTTGTGAACAGCCTGAGTGGAAGTATGCCATTAGGTGCCTACCCTTGTGAAGTGGTTAATAATATTTACCATGATATTATTCTCTTTGCAGGTTTTCATTACAGATACAGCTCAACCACATGAATCAGTGTCAGTTCTTCCTTCAAAACATGTATGCACCAGAGATCAAGCTACAAGCTATGAAGGGCAGTCATCAGATGATCATTCTCTGTCTGCTGCAAGGGAGAATGTGCTTTCTGATAAACAAGCATTATTCATTCCAGAATTGAAAAACCTTCCTCCATCTGATGTAATGATATCAACAGGGACTACTAGGTCTACTACCTCGAGAGACTTGGTAAAAACCTTTCATCTATTACCTCATAAATGCAGGAATCAAAGCAGTAGAAAAGACTTTTAAAATACAAAAATAAATTAAAACAAGACTCAAAGCTTTCAAATATCTGTGATTGCAAAACTATAGGAGTTTTCCTCTTAGTTTGAATTTGAAGTTACCCTGAAGATAGCTGCAGAATCAGCAGCGGAAATGTCAGTCACGCACTGTGAAGTGACTTGGTTAAAATCCTGAGAAATATTCTTGCAGTATTTTTGGGGATTACAAGAATTTTGGAACTCTTTTAGAGTAAATCTGTCTCTCATATATATAATATATGCATCAATTGCAGGCTATAAAAATAAATATTATGAATCACTTTTATAATTATTCATTGCTGTGTTGAATTCCTTAAAATTAAGAAAAGAGATGAGGAATCCTCAATATTTTTGCATATCTTTTTTGGGAAACAGATACTTTTTATCGATATCTCATTGCATTATTAAAAGTACTAATTGGAAAACGTATATTTTTGACCAACCAACCATTAATATCTTAAAACATATCTTTTGCAGGAGACTCTTCGTGAGGAAGTTAGGAAAGCCATACTATCTGTTCATTCCTCCAAAGTTGCTTCGCTTGTTTCTGAAAGATCTCACATATCAGATTATAAAACTAAAGAATTGGCTTCTTCAGATGAACAGCAAGAGTCTGATACAAGAACAAAGACAAAAATATTATCATCTTCCTCTTCTACATCAAAACTTTCCTCTGTAGATGATCCTTCTCCACCATCG
This sequence comes from Ladona fulva, assembly GCA_000376725.2. Taxonomy (NCBI): domain Eukaryota; kingdom Metazoa; phylum Arthropoda; class Insecta; order Odonata; family Libellulidae; genus Ladona; species Ladona fulva. The sequence goes on from KZ308166.1 coordinate 42,540, forward strand.
CAGATAAAAATTGTGGAAATAAATGATGCTGCCACCAATGATTTGTCTCAGCAAAAGATAGTCCCAATACCAAAAGAAGGGCAAATACATGAAAAAACTACAGAAGAGGGTTTTAATGCTTTTCAATCATCTTCAATTCAACAAGAAAGACTTCAGAATTCTGATATAACAACTGCTACATCTCTCTCCATGGTAAATATTATCATTTTCCATTGGATATTCTTTCAATTTGATATTATAGAAACTTACATTTATTTTATCTACTTAAATAATAGGAGGCAGCTGAAAATCTCAGTTTCATGGATGATGAACCCCATGCATCATTTTCAGAAGGAGAACTTAAGATTAAGCATTCTTCTGTTCAAACAACAAATTCAGATTTATTGAGTGAAGGAGAAATTCCTGCACCAAGATTTACTGTACCTTGTGGATTGTCAACTGAAAATACTAGTTCAGAGGGAAGAAAACATGTTACCTTTTCAGGAACAGTAAGTTTTAAAAATAAATAACTTCATGAAATATGATGATGTGACATCGTTTTAAGTGATTTTTTAATGCATTATATAAATGTTTTCTTGTATGTACAAGGAAAAGCATGAAAGGTGACATATGACATATATGAGTAGGTGTGCCCTTAGGAAAATCCCCAGACCAGTTAGACTTTTTTCAAATCTGGTCTTACTTAGGATTCGTCTTAGTACTTTTCAGAAAGTTTTAAACAATCTCACTTAAAAAGCTGTAAAGACATGAAGAATTAAGCTTCACTGAAGAAATTGATGTATTAAGTTCCAAAATAAATTATGGTGATATGGTTCATTAAGATGATAAATAAATTGTTTACTGAAGCATTTTACTCANGCTGACCACGCGTCAACCTTTTCAGATGGCACTTGGCTAAACCATGGCACTGTATAGGCAGCTGCGACATGGATTCAATTTCATTAAACTAAAATATACCATTAATTTCAGCTAGATAAAGAGCAAACTGTAGTATTTTTCTGTTTACAATGGGCTCCTAATGGCCATTTTTATAATACAAATCTGAAAAGGCATCACCAAAAAATATTCAAGCCCTGCATACGTGGGGTTTTTGTTGGCATAAGATTGTTTATACAATCATTAAGTAAGAAATAAAACCTCAACAAAATGCTTAAACGTAAACGGCCTTATTGCTCTCAAGCATTCTTTTGCATATAGACGCAAGTTGAAGCGAATATCGACTAACAAAATTAGATATCCCGTTTTTCTTTTCACGGCGATTACTCAAAGAAAACCCTGTTAACCCGCTTCGGTTATAACTTGGTTGGATACCATACCAAGTGCCGTAGTCTGTGCGTAGAGGATAAAAGGGGTAGCTACCGGTAAATAGTATTGATAATTTCTTCGACCTTATCGAAGCTGAAAGGCCTCGAATTACAAAGTAATGGTGGGTAGACATTTGTTCTCACCACATTTGATTTTATCCTCGTCTTCTCCGTTCGGGCAGTGCGAGTGTCCATCGCAGATGAACCTTTGTGGAACACACATGTCTGCCGAAGATCCATTGGATCGGTGATTAAAAGAGTTCTCAGATAGTGAGTTGATGGCTAAAGTACTGCACCAGAAGCTCCCGATCTCGCACAAGTGGCCTTGAAGGAGCAAGAGAGTTGATTTGTATCCAAAACAGGGTGGAATAGAGTTTATACATCGGTCGCTTGAAGAAATTGACTGCTGTTAGGTTAATGTTGACGGGTTTCGAAAGCATTTAAAGCATTCATGTCTTTTATGCGCAGCTTTATAGCAGTTTCGCCACAAGCATTGTAATTTGCACTTCGCGACCAATCTCAGGAAATGCAGTGCCACGTGAATATCAAAGATGCTCTTTAACTATCGCATTTTGAAGTCATTGTAGCTGTTTAAGTGAGCTAGAAGTTGATACAAAAAATGTGATCGGATAATTCTCGAATAAGAAAAGGATCGCTCGCCAATATTACATCCATGCGGAAAGTATAGTATTTCATTGAACATCTTTCTTTCTGAATCTAAAATAATACCTTTTAAAGCTTTACAAAGACAAAAGTGAAATTAATCAAAGGAGCAACTCGTATTGCTCCCTTTTAAATATGCGTTTTAATGACATCATTCAAGTGATTATGTCGGTAAGTGAATCCTAATGCCCAGATAGCTCCCAGCATCAACTGAGCTGCTCTTAAACTGAGCCTCAATGGACTGGAAAATACTGACACAATAACTACAAATCTCTCCAAGGACATAAAAATAAGAATCAGAACTGAAACCTGAAGAAAAAACATTGAATGTGGAAAATTAGAAATAAATATTTTACATATAAAATTCATTCTTGTTTATATACTCTACCTCAGATGAAGTCATTGCAATGATTCCTATAAATGAACAAGTAGAGGATCCCATCCAACTCCTTGCTTTTTCACGGAAAATTCCTCTATATGCTATATCTGTTGCTCCAATAACAAACAGGTAAACTCCCATCAAGAAGTCAGAGGCTATTACAAAGTGGAGTAATTAGGTAAGTATAACTTACAAACCCTATGATATTGGTAAGATAAATACCGTATTAGCCTGAATATAACGCGACCCCGAATTTAATGTGACTCCAAAATTTGCATAAAGATATTTAGAAAAAAATAATACTCATAAAAGAATTCAAAGAAAGTAAAATTCAAAAATATGCAAGCAAAAGCGCAGGCCTACTAACTAGATCACATGGTTGTTTTGAAGTGGTCGGTCAAGCTAGGAATTGGTCGGATGTATGTACAGTCGCGTTTCAACCTCTGCATGAAAATGTCCTTGTTTATATTACATTCCATTACTTAAACCCTGAATTTAGCGTGAGTCGATTTTTTAACGGAAAATAAATGGTCGAAAAATATCGCATTATATTCAGGCTAATATGGTAATTAGAGTATTTTGCTTTTCTGTCAGCGCTTGTTGATTCCCCTTTGGCCTGGTAGAAATCTATTTCAAAATGTTCCAGAGATGCAAATTTACCACAGACAATATATTAAGGCTAATTTTCTGCAATTGTTTACTTCTCAACTACACAGATGTAAAATATAAGAATGCAAATTCTTTTAAAAGAGCATGCCACCTTTCCTGTTTCATCTTTCATTATATTACTTCCTTAAGATAATCTTATGGTATAAATAGGATAGTCTCCATATACATGTTAAGGTTATACATAAATGCTGATCAAGGAGAAAAAGGGAAAAATTGGCAATAAAACTTCATTTAAAGAATCCTTCAAAACAATACCTTTGGTGAGCTTCAGTGTGTGTAGTTTTGTTGTTTTTTTCAGAATTCTATATCCTTTCTAGACAGATGTTTCCAACCTGCTGCCCACAAATCAAATAGATGCAGTTCTCTTCTTTTAAATGGAAAATGAAAGAACAGGTAAACAATTTAGCTGAGTATGGAGTTGTATTTCATAAAGTAAAAACTCTTACTCTTTAGACTTGAGCTGACCAGAATAAATGTACTCTCTTTTATATGAGGGATGAGAAGAAAATCATGGAAACTTAGGGAACAGGTCATTGCAAGCAGAGACATGAATTGAGGAAGGAGAACTATATTCACTGCATGCATGGTCATTATTAGTGTATGTGTTGTCTAAGAAAACAGCTGCTATGAAATTGCAGTCAAATTGAACTACTATAAAAATATGCTGATGAGATTGTAGGAGTGGTGATATTAAGATCAAGATAGTTCAAGTCAAAAGTGGATGGGAATGCCTCAGAAGACTGCAGGAAGTGTGCAACAATAAAGCACTGCCATAACAAACAGTAGCTTAGTGGGTAGCAGTATTTAAATGAAGATATGAAAGTGTGGTGGAAGCACCATATGTGGGCCCAAGTATGCATATGGACAAAGTTGATGCAGTTCCAACAGCTGGCAGATCAGCATTGTACAAAGAGGGAAAATCTGTAGAAGTTGGGAAAACCCTCATAACAGAAATTAATGTAGGTATATAATAATTAATTAGAAAGTAATGGTATCCAGCGATTCTTGGTGGAATGACATAGTTAAAAATTTAAAAAAAATATTTTTCCCTCGTGAAAGTGTACATGATCTGGAATATGGCAAAATTGTATTCCAATTGGGATTGCATCACCTGACAGATGCACAAAGGTAGGTGCAATACATCCTTGCCTTTGACCAGTTTCAGAGGTGACATTTTTGGACCAAATCATTATCAATGAAACATGGGCAAGCTTATCTGAGCCAAAGTTGAAGCAATAGTCAAATGAATGGTGCCAGCTAGAGCCAAGCTGTCTTATGGGTGCATCACACCCAGGCGACAGCACCTGAAGGTTGGCAATAGAAGCATAGCCAACCATTAATATTATTATTACAACAACATTATTTGTTTTCTCTGTGTGATACACATTTCTTATCTAAAAATAATGGATGTGAAATCAAAACATGACAAAGAAAGGAAATAGAGGAAAGAATTAGAGTAAACTCAAGATGAGGAAGGAATAGTGAAGTGAATAATTGTGCAGTGAATTTCATTGGAGAATTGGCATCAATAAAATAATTTCTGGTACCAAGAATAAATCCTCCTGTGGTTTTGGAATACTTCTTTACTAGAGATTTGATTAGTCTTTCCTAATTTGCAAATAGTATTGCGTGTTTTATTGACACTTCGGGTGGCTTTTGATGATGCAGAACAATCATTCTCAAAATATGCTTAAGAAACATTTGCGTTTATCAATGTGCCAAGACAGGTTAAACAATTTGGCTCTCACCTGCATAGGGAATGCAATTTGTGATAGACTTCCTTTTGATGATATTGCACAAGAATTTGCAGTTAAGATCTTGAAATGTACATTTTTTAAGTTAGATGTTATTCTGTATTTGCCTTCATTCCCTTAATGTGTGATTATTTATGTTGCAATACAATTTTATTAGAAATGTTCATATTTAGCGAAAAATTAATTTTTCATACAAATCATATCATTTTAAGTTATACAGATTGCGATGATAATGATTCTCATAAGTAATCTGAACTATTAACTCATGACCATTTACTATGTCAGCACACAGAATATGCATTGTTAATTGTTACTAATGTTTTATGACCAATGTTAGTAGGGGAACAAAGTCATAAAAACTCGTTTACCAATGTCATACAAAATAATTTTTACCGGCAAATCGGGAAATTTATGGCTTTGGTATTTTATTCTTAGAGCAGCTTATTATGTTTTCTCCCAGGGGGCAGATGAGTTGGGTGCGGCTCTAGTGCCACCCATCATCCCCCAGCCCAAAAGCTTTGCCAGGATCCAGATGATGTGAAAGTGATGTTTATTTTGTTGTATGATGTAAAGGGTGTCATACTCTCCCATGAAATTTCTGTACAACAGTCAAAGGTGTTTACTACCTTCTTGGAACACCATCTTCGTTCTGCTTTGCATAGAAAATGGCATCTTTTCTACACACTTCCACCAATGGTGCTCCATGACAATACTATGCTGCTCTTGTCACCCAAAATCTCCAACAGTAGGGGTAGGAGACTATTGAACATCTTTCGCACTCCCCTGATATGAGCTTATGTGATTTCAATCTCTTCCACTGGCTTAAGGCTGGAGTACTGATACATCAGTGCAATGAAGTTATCCTTATACATCCCAACAAAGAGTGTATTTGAGATTTTTTCATCATTAAACAATACTTATCCTTATTTCTAGCATCTGATGATGGAGGATTTCTGTCCCAAAGATATTTCACTCTTTTACATGACATTTGCAATGTTCAGCATTACTTGGGAGCAGTGCCAAATTTACCGGTAGACTTGACTGGCTGAAGAATAGGGCCTCAAAATATAGGGGATCTCCAGTCAAGGTTTATGGCACTTCTGATGCTGTCATTGGGCTTTCTTGCTGATGTTCATATAAGGTACATTAGTCTCTGAACAATCTTTCAATAATTCCTTTCACCTTTCCTGGTAACTCTATCACTTTGTGAGAAATATATACATATGGGTGGTTCAGGAATGTTATTTCATAATCCGTTCAATTTCAGAAAAATATCACCCGCCGATGATTCAACTATGATTCCTGTACTGAGTCCTTAGACGAAAGCAGTGAGATAACTTAAAAACAAAGCCAAAAATTATTTTCACAGGAATTTGCTGTTTTTGTCATCACTGGTGGCAAATAGCTACAGGGCCATTGTTGCAGAGGACCTTAGTTATCGCAGACGAAAGTATGTGGAGATAGAGTGAAATATTCTGAATAAATTTTTGCAATAAGGTCAACTTACTGTTATGGGATAGGGTAACGGCGTATTGCATGTAAATAGATCCAGCGAATCCCATATTATTCGAGCCCTGGATTCTTAGTAGACGTTCAGTTCTTAAATGCTTAATTTCAGTCACATAACGTAATAGTATGCAACGTAAAATGGCCGATGCTTTGGATAGGATTATACTTCCCTTCATTGGTTCTAGTGTAAGTTGTTATCCGATATAAGAAAAAGATATTTAAGGCAACTATCAATTTTACTTAGTAATTTGGCCGTGTTTTCAATTTCTCATGTGTTCTACTAATATTTTCCTATAAATTGATACGTATAAATAAATCGAGTATCCGACCACTTTTTCTCCTCTAACGGATATATTTCCGTACAATTTTTTCTATGAGACTTTGACTCATACGCTAAATTGATTCGGCTAACAAGTATTGGTTGCGCAATTTCTTATCTGACCTTGAGTCTTAGGGGATCTCCAGGGTCTCGGACGCCAGTCAGAGATACCAAAGGATATGTTTCAAAGTCCATAGATGGATCCCGAAAAGTAGCTGAAGAGGCGCAAAAACCAGAAATGATGTATCGCTAAAAAGTACTCGAAAGCAGAATTATCTCAATCCGTGATTATAAATAAAATATCAAGTCAAGAATTGTTTAATATAAAAATGTAATGTAATGAAACTTGTCATATATCCGAAAATAATGCAATATCAATTATAAGTAAATATCAAGCATTTAATGTTAGAAAGTACAGAGTAAGGTCTACAACGTAGATACAGAGTAACGGTGTATTCTAGATACAAAGCTTGCTTTCGTTAAAACAGGAAAACGTCGCTTTATCTAGCGATAAATTTGCTGCATTGGTAACAATGACGCCCATCTGTATGAAGGAGGTACAGGACGCTCGCGGTCCTCGGGGTGATTCCAGTGATTACAGTATTCTGGGCACGGAAGAGTGAGTTACTAGAGGCCCTGAGTTCGAAGGAAATGTAAGTAAATTCACCGATATTTTTCAACTATGTCATGGAAATTTTTAATGATTTTATTTGTAGTTCATCAAATGTAATACCTTTCTGCGTTTACTACATTTCACTTATAATCGCAAGCATAGTTTTGCAATCTCAGGCATTTTTGAGATATTATGGTACATTTTTAATGAAGATGACCGCTGGGGTATTATACTCATTTACAACCGCGTCTAACTACTTAAGATGAACTGAACCAAATAGCTTTACCAGGAGCCTGGTAATTTGAACTAAATTAGCCGATTCCACAATTTTGAATTTAATTTTTCTAATGATGAGATAAGACTAATTAGACGTTAGAAAATAAATGATGGCAGATGATACCATCAGAAGAGAATAATACTATTGCTAAACTAATTAGACATATATGTTATTAGACACTCTAATTAGAAAATTATCCAAGGGAATGATCGATTGTAAAAATATAAGTGAAAGTAAATTGACAAGTAATAACGATGAGGCTTTGGAATTGAAAGAATGTTATCCTTATGTTAGATTATCATCCTTTCGTAAATACTTTGAATAAGTGATTGGCTCTCAAATTATGTTTCTCTACGATCAATCCAAAACAATTCCGAGATTTAACTAAGCTTCATCGTCGGGGTTTTCATCAACAAGAGCTCTAAAGCTTTTTAACTCTAAATATACGAGTTAATCAAATAATTAGATTTAGTATGCAGAATGATTCTAGTGATGAAATATGGAGTAAAGACGGAAGTTAAGAAAGGAAATTTCAGCACGGACATTCTAGGAAAAGAATTTGGCGGTTGATCTGTATTGCCAACCCATCCATGATAAACCATAAGTTAATGTATATATTAAAGGATGTTTGAAATAATCAATTAATCCAGAATCTTAAGTTAACCACTACTATTTTGCAAAATTTGATAGATATATATTAATTGTCCCCAAAGTTTGAAGACATTTGCTTTGGGTACGGAGAAATCGATTTGGTAATGTGGTTATCCTGCTCGTGAAATTTCTTAATCGTAAATTTTTCATACAATCCGCCGAGGTCACTGGGATTTAAGATTAATTTCGCTCGTGACTGTTATTATACTGGTCTCCGAAAAAATATTATGAGTGTATCATTTCTAAGATTGCTAGTTTTGCTTCATTCTTCCAATATATAAATCCGTTCTGTCAGCTAATGAATTTATAACACTGACCTATATTTTTCGCATTTCCGCGCGCCAAAGTATGGAAGTATAAAAGAACATTGCAGTGAATGGCGTCGTAGTACTTCACAGTGGAGCACGTGTGTTATTCTGCAAGGTTACTTAATATTCTCACATTTTAACTTCATATTTACATTTATTTTTAAGGTATGTTACCCTGGTGCATGTATCATTCCATTATCAATGACATTTGTCATGTTGAGAAGTTACAGGAATTTTATACACTCGATCCTGTTGCGGTTTTTTTAGATGAAGTACATTCTTGTAACCGGAGGAGTTATAAGCGGAGTTGGTAAAGGTGTCATTGCAAGTTCTTTCGGGACTATCCTGAAAAGTTGCGGAATACATGTAACCTCCATCAAAATAGACCCATACATCAACATAGACGCCGGAACGTTTTCTCCGTATGAGCATGGTACGTAATAGATTTTATTCAGCGGCTTATTGTTTTTAAAAGAAGAATTAGTGAAGCTTATAGCCTACTTTTGATTCAGTAACTTGCTTTACTTTTGTTTGTAATCTGGTAGCCTTGACAGATATATAAATGGAAAGGGAGGTCTAAACGCGGAAGTTTTAATGGTGAATGTTTTGCGAATGTCATATTTTGTGGACTCGCTTTAATTATTATAGCTATACTTGAAAGTCATGTCTATAGGAATCAAAGCTACTGTGGGTAAATGTGATTATATTATTGTTGAGAAGGCACCTGTAAGTTGATCAGAATTTTTATATTTCGTTTTGTGAACTACGATTCTTAGAAACGAAGTTATTAACTTGCTTGGTATATATTTTTGAAGTAAGGTTTACCAAGTTAAGCCTATTATGTATTTATTTTTTTAGTTTTCATATTTTCAATATTAGACTTTTAATTTTTGATTTCGTAGTTTTTAGTAAATTTTTGGGTAGTTATTTTGTTGTTAATTTGCCTTTCGATGTTTGATAATAACCGAAAAATGCAATGAATAACCTTTTCGTATTGTATGAGCTCTTCTGTGTTGTAACATATGTTGTTTTAACTTTGTCAATGGTCAGAAGGTCAAATCTTAACATTTATGTAACCTTTCAACCTAATTGTCACAACAAAGTGGTATTATTCTAATTTTCGAGGTTTCTGGTTCTTCATTAATTAGCTTTCCTCAAATTTAGGGGAGGTATATGTTCTTGATGATGGAGGTGAAGTTGATTTGGACCTGGGAAATTACGAGAGGTTCCTTGATATCACATTGCACAAGCATAACAACATCACTACAGGGAAAATATATCAGCATGTGATCTCCAAAGAAAGACGGGGTGATTACTTAGGGAAAACAGTTCAAGGTCAGTGATTTTGACAGAGATTGTAATTCATTGTTAGTATGTATGTTATATGTTTACAAAGTTGATTCCTGTTTTAGTTGTTCCTCACATAACTGATGCCATCCAAGAATGGGTAGAAAGAGTAGCTATGCAGTCAGTTACCGAAGATGGTGACATTCCAGAGGTGAGTTCGATATTTTTGATTAAGGTTATCTTTATTTTTAAATTAAATATCACTGATTACTTTTCAGAACACATTTAAAATCCAAATGAAGTCATGTTTATATTGTAAAATTCACATGAAATATAGAAACCATATGTTTTACTGTTTTCTTGTATCTTAGGTCTGCATTGTTGAGCTAGGAGGCACAATTGGAGACATTGAAGGAATGCCATTTGTCGAGGCTTTTCGCCAGTTCCAGTTCAGAGTGAAAAAAGAGAATTTTTGTTGTGTCCATGTGTCATTGGTGCCACAGGTAACATTCGTTCTTCAATCCGTTAATACTAACAGTTTGGTCTCACAAGAATGCTGCTTAGACAAGCAAACTGGTTTTTATAAGATTTGATATGAAATAGTGGTATATAAAAAAGAGTGAATATCTAGTAATATTCCATACAAGTTAGAAAATCTTTCTTTTGTGGTATCTTTATTCTGGAAACTTTCGACAAAATTTTTGAGTAAACTTATTGGTGAATCCCATTCACATTTGTTATTAGAAATAAAAATATTGATAATTAATCATCTACCTGGATTTAAGTATGAGATGCATGCTGTCTTTGGAAAGATTCTGGTCACATATGTCCAAATTTTATTTGCTTTATTACTTCATTTAAATTCTGTTGTCTTTTTGATTGTGGCATCACTTAATCACTGTGGCCTATCTTGGTTTTATATTTTGTAGATTTTATCAATATTTTAGCATGCAATGGAATGAAGTTTTGATTTTTGTATTATGGCACATTGCACATCTTAATTATGATTACAGTTACATTCTATTGTAACAACTGATAATTAAAGTTTCCTGTCACTACTCATGCAAATATTGTCCTCATAGACTAAGGAATTGCATGCCCATTTCCCAGTTCATGTTCATGAGGTGTACCTCTCCTGAAAACTCTGGAATAGGAGTGTGGTTAGCAGGAGAGGGATTAAATTTCCCTCTTGCCTGCCCTTCTTTTTCTAACATTCTTCACTTACCATTAGAATGTGAAGGATCAAATAATGGAAGTAAACCCTCACTGTTGTCAATATTGTAAACTCACTGAAACCTTCTGTAAATTGAAGCATTGGCTGATTTTTTCCATAATTTTTATATTTAGTGTCACAAATAAAACTTCCATCAGTTGATAACATTATCCATAACATCCTTAAGGAAAAATTATAGTCTTGTGTGCAGCAGGAATGAATAAAATAGTCATCAAATAAAAAGGTGCATCTATTTGATGACTTTGTAGTAATTGCAGTATCATTGCTTAAGCTGCACTCATTATAAAACTGACTCTAGCGGTTGTTTTGGAAATGAATGTAATATACATTCTGCGAGGTTTTGTTCCAGTCTGTGCATAATTGTTCAATTTCATATAACAGACAACTTTGTGTTAATTTATCGAAGCACAAAGAAGATTATCAAGCCCTAGGGGAGAGTCAGCATTCATAGCTTAAAATTGGTGTGGAATTTGTAGTCAGTGTTGAGCTATGTTAACTACAGGGCTACTTAAGCTCCTAAATCAGAAGTACAGTATTTTCCCAACAATAATGCCTACTTTGTGTACCATGCACCTTCTCAATTTAAATGGAAATTTATAGATATGGCTCATATTGTAGCATATAATCCTACTAAAATATATAGATATATAGTCATTTTCTTGAAAAGGTAGATTTTGGACAAACAAATAGTGGAATATTGTAATTGGAAGTGGTGCTATCCATTACAAATATACAATGTACCGTAGAATTCAAAATCACCGTTACTTTTTTCAGTCATTGGAGACAGAGTCACAAGAATGCCTTTTAAGATTGAGAAGTACTCTACAATTATACCCATGTGTATAAAAAAATGTTTTATGGAGAAAATCTTATATACCTATGTTTAGCTGGAAGCTGTTTATTTCATCAAATATAAAATGAATCTTGGGGCAGCAGGGGAATTTAACGTTGAGAATCTAGCACTCAAGAATGCAGAAAGAAAGGGGTTCCAAAATGTCTGCATAAGAAGAAAAGTGCAATGAGGTTCAGGGTATGCCTCTGACCTGTGTTTTATACACTTCTCTAGCTTAGAAGTTTTTTTATTGGCTACTGAATCTTTTAGCCTTGAGCTGGTATAGAAAGAACTGCATCTATACTTAGGAGAACAAACAGTGTCATTGCTTAGTTTTTTTCATTGGCATTTCATCCTGGAGAGAGGTGTTTCAATCTCTGATCATTTAATTTTCTGCGATGTTATTTTTGGACCTTTCAGTTTATTATTTTATTGGAAAAGTCTGTTCTATGAATTTCATTAGAATTCCAGAACTAGAAGAAGTTGGCCAATGAAAGCTAGAAGTGGTATAAAACATTTGAGTAGGAAAATTTGGGACGAAATCTTCACCATTTGGAAGCTTTTACTTGATAATGTGGCTAAATTAGGAACATATCTTGGAAAAGGAAGTAAATGAGAAATGTAGAATATGTAGCAAAGGAAAAGGAAAATTGTTAGAATTTGGAAATAATCCTAGGGGATTCATTGGTGCTTTCTCACAAATTACAAATTTTGCTTATCCAGAATATCTTCCTTCAGTCTCCTCAAATATATTTACCTTATGAAGTATTTAGTAGAAGTTATGTCACTTCCCTTCACTTGCTTTTTATCTTTCTTTGCCTTTCACAATTAATGAACGATCACTTGACTCTTTAAGTCAGGGACTCCCAACCTGAGATGGTCATTTCCCAGGTGTTACAGAAAGCATAACAAGGATACTGGGTTAAGTATCTATGCTGGTCATCTATTTTATTGAATTGTAGTAAATTGTTGGTTTGCAATATTTCATGGCTATTCCATGTTCGTAAACTTGGGAAACTTTTCTTATTGTAGTAAATGGGAGGCACTGGACAAAAGGCTAATTTACCAAAATGGTTGGGAACCTCTGAACTAAGTAATATGAGAGCAAGCAACTCTCTTGATAATTATCTTGCAAATATTAATCCAGAAGCTAATTATTATTTCTTTTCAAATTTACATTCACCAACTCATTGTCTTGCATTAGGGTCAAGTCCACCTTTATACAAGTTACTATTTATACAAGTTACTATTTATACAAGGCACTATTTGTCTTCTATAAAGACTCCTTATCTTTAAAGATCTGATTAACTGTGACAGAAATGTGTGTGTTGGAGTGCCAGTTTGCTCATAGCCAGAATAATCAAGGATATCTTGAGAGTGGATGATGTGTAATGTAAATGTATTTACACTCCAAGGAATAGCAATCTTCAGCATGTTGCATACCATAGCTTCAATAGCCATTAAATTTAAAAATCTACGTTGACTGCCCTATCAGATCTCTAAGATCACATGTTTAATAGTTGTATCTTTACAATGCTAAGTTTTGAGCTTGCACCATAAATCTTGGAAATGAAGCATATGAACAGAATGCTACTGCTGAAATTCCAATGATTACTGTTAGTTAGGATGTCAACTTAAAACGATATTATTCAAGTCAGGCTGTGTGGAAGTTGGCACCTATTTGGATTCTGTGGAAATATTAGAAATTAATTTCTCTCCTAGTGAGGGTCTCCGTTTGTGTTACTTCGAGAGATTGTCTTGCATTTCTCAATTACACTTGGTTAAAATATCAAACATATTTGCTCAATTACAGTAAACTAAGCTTCTCCACAGTTATTTATATGTATACACGCTGCAATTTGGCTTTCTAGCTGGGTAAAATTCTAATGCTAATATTGATTTTACTGTTGTAGTTAGTTCCCCAGTGTCAAAACGCAGCATATTTTAAGGATTTCTCTCTAGGTTAAAAGGATGTGACTTAAAATGTAGTTGACAATTCTCAGCCACATAAGGTAACAATTTGAATGTTTTGTTAATACCTTACAGTTGCGACGTAACTTCTCTTGGAATTGGGAAGGTAATAGAGATGGCTCACCTCTTGAAGACATGGAAGTCGAAGGGGTGGTGAGCTACAATTACCATACCACTTTCACTGAATGTTATGTAGTGTGCACCCGCTGATCATGTACCTGTTATTGTCTTAAAATGTTCAATGAATACACAAAAAATGTCATCTTAAATGGAAAATTAATGCTTCAAGGATGGAAACTATGGTGGAATTTCATTCCCAATTGCCAAGATCAATTCAGAAATGGAGGGATAAAAGGAAAGCTCGTTTAGAAACCAATCAGGACCTATCTACTCCTTCCTTCTAGCTTAAAAATCTAGTCACTATCTTACAAAGGTAGAACCTAGTTGTTATCAGTTTTTGTGTACAAGTTTTTACTCCATTTTTGAATCATTTTTTGGCACATTTTTAGAAATTTTTGGTTTAAGGTTATTGTTTACAATGGAAAATAATATCTTGTGTTAATTTTTTCTCAAAAATCAAGAGAAATTCTGAAATAGTTAGTTCCTCAAGTTGGTGATGAGTGTATGAGGAAGTAAACTGGAATTAGCCACTATTTTTATTATAAGTGCCATAATATTTAACATAAAATATTAGCTTGGGACTTCTTGACAAGTTAATACAATTGCCTGATGGTATGACTTGAAAATAGGACAAATTCCTTGGAAGAGTTCAAACCTTATTTTATCGCACATCTCTGACTATCCTGATTCTTGCTTTTGAATGAATCTTTGAATCTGTTTTGCCTAGTTACTGCTGCAGGGCATTTTTATTGTTTAACGTGTTTATAGGGGTTAATCTGTGATTAATATTTTTGTTAGCGAGAAAAAATGTGTGAAAAGGTTATTTTTCTGTTATAATTTGTAGCCAGTAAGTGTGTATAGAGAACTCCTCTGCAAGTAGATGTGAAAATTAGATTAGCTAATTCCTCTGCAAGCTTCGTGTAAAAGCATACATTTTGTTAGTTATTTGTAACTATCAAGGTTTTAAAGCTTGATTAGATGTCTAATATAAATTACACTTTTTTATGTTTATCACATTAGTTAGTTGTCGTTTTGGAAAATTTAACTATACTTTTACTTTGTTTACTTTTCAATTAGTTATCTCTCTATTCTCTCTGCATTAGTGTGTATTTATTTTAAGGGATGAGACATCTATGTGTAGAAGTGTCTTTTGCAACTGAAAAACCACTTGTAAGGCTGGATTAGCATATTTTGTGAATTATTTCACCTTCACTTAATTCCCACAGCATGAAAGAAATGCTTACTTTGATTGGATTAATAGCAGTATATTTAAAACAAATGTTCTTTTCTGCCTATTAATATTGCAGCATAGCTGCTGTAATATATAGTGTATGTATATATGTAAACAGTGGCTTCATAAGTATCTTTAATCTCGACAATAGTTTACAATTTACGATGTATTAGGCTATAATTGCTAAGTACAACACAATTGTAACCTATATTGTCAATATTTAGGTCTCTATTTTGAATGAAGTAGTGGAAGCATAAAGTTGCAGGAGAACATGAAGAGTGAGTAATTGTTTATTTTGCCAAAAGTTAAGCCTATATATTTGTGTGCAGGGGTCATGGTGTTTGCAATGTCTGCAGCTAACCAATGGCATTCTAAGTAGCAAATGGAAAAATACAAGCTTTTACTTCTTTGTGCTCAATTTTGTCCTCTAATCCTAATACCATTCTGTGTATTGTGTACTAAGTTTGTCCTCCAAGATTTTTTTATAACTCTACAATATAGTATGTTAATACACAAGCAGCTGCTTAACTATTGGCCTCACTGATAAAGAGCGAAGAATTCTTTTTCTCGCTGTCTCAGAAATACAAAAGAGAGGTAGCAAGAGAATAGCAATAATAACTGTTGCAGGATGGCATCAGACTTAAGATAGCTGTAAATACACAGATAATAAGAAATATAAGAACTACAGATGTTTGTTCTTATATTTCTTACCAGTTTGTATAGGTTTTTATAGTTTATAGGTTTAATCTGTTAGAATTTATCAAGGGTTTGTTTAATCCATTCTACATGGCACTTTTAGATGTTAGGAATTTTAACTGGTTCCTCTAACTTGTCCCTCAATACATGGAATCTCTTATGATGCCTGAAAAGGACTTCAGTAAATGAAACAGTATTTTACTTGAAACCTTTCCAACATCTAACACTCAATTTTAATATCATTCCTCAACGAAATTGGAAAAAAGAAACTATATATACATCCTGAGGATGTAACAACACAATAGACTCTTGAGAAATAATGTCTTTATGTATTAGCACAAACCTGATCCCTTTAAGACTAACCAAAAAAACCTGTGAACCCTGTCAAAACATTCCGAATGTGTTAAATTTTCTAGAAGTGTAAAGTGATGCAGTCTTGTTTTCATTGGTGTGGACATGAAAAATGATTCAGAGGATTCATCTTTCTCACTTATGAAGGTTTTTGGGGGTAAATACAACAGGGCCCTTGCATTAATTAGTCCTCACCTTCAGTCTGCATGTAGTGTATGGGGCCCTGCTGACAACTGTTGTGTTTAAGAATTAGAAAAAGGCATTTTGTAAAAAATGTTAGGATACATCAGTGAGCATTACTAAAAGATACTTCAGGACACAGTATAGGATTCTTTTTAAGGTAGAAGATTTTTAAAAAAGCTTAATTTACTTAATAAATTCAGAAAACATGTTGTTAAAAGATGTAGCCAATACTGTGTCCTCTGTTAGGCTGCTCTGATACTTAAAGAATAATCAGAGAAGTAGATGCTAGAACTGATCATTTCAGGAATTCACATTTTATTCACACAACTCTTGAAAGTAATGTATTAGGGAAGTAGAGTCATGGTGCTTGCACCCCCTACCACATGTCAAAAGGTGATTGCACATCAAGCTGCTGAAATTTCATTTCTAATTATTAATTTCCTTTGCTTCCTTGTGCAACCTTTCTTGTTTGCAAATGTGCAATTAACTTCTTAAATTTTTATTGATTTAACAGAACTGATTGTAAGAGTGATTCCCTTATTTTCCAGTGTAAGTGAATATTGTAGATGATAGATTGTGAATAGTCTCTTAAAGTGTGATTGAAGTTCAGCTTTAAGGAGAACAAGTATATTTATTAACACACCCTAAATTCATTTTGCTGTAAATCATAGCAGATTTATTATACACTGAGATTCTTTCAATTACACTGAAGTTCTGTTTATAGTAAGTAAACTTTGAGAAATTAATTGAGCATATATTTAAATATTAATTTGAAGCTGTGTGTCCTTATAGATCTTGATTTGTACTTGAATATCTAAATAAAATTTTCTTTGTTTTGGAAATTTAAAGTTGATGATTGGTGCCCTAGCTTTTTGGCATATTCTCGGATAATGACGTTTAAACATTCAGCATATTATTGCTAAGTTTCACAAGTGAAGATGTAGTTACTTTGTGGAGTTACCTAGGAATTCTGCAATCAAGACATATTTGTTGAATTATTGACAGTGAAATTATAATCTTGGTAAAACATTGTTCTGTGTTAGTTTTTATCTACTATTTGTCTCAGAATTAAGTCTAAGGCTAGAAGTGTCTTTGTAAATACCTGTACCAATCAGAATTTTTCTTGATTTACTACAAATTCTGTTTAGATTTTTGTGCGCGCTGTATTACATCTAAATGTTAATTTTCTCTTTGAGGTTCACTGTGTTTTCATCTATAAATGCAAATTCATGTACTCTTACAATATCTTTAAACTTGATCCAACCACAATTGTAATATCATCCCATTTCCTCTTTTATGAACTAAGATTTAAGTGAAAAGATTAATGTGCTTATAAAAAAGATCAATATCAGGTTCCTTCCTTCTCTTAATTTCCATCAAAATAATCTTATATTAGTTCTTTCCTCATATTTCTGTGTCTGGTGAATAGAGTTAGAAAGTTTTCACTGAACCCTTGTGTAATGACTAATAGCTTGTAGGATAGGCTCTAGATACATTTCACATTGATGTTATTATTTGCTTTTAGCTTACACACAATTTCTTGCTTTTAGTCCTTGCTTTGTATCATTAATCTCTGAAATTTGGGACATTTGCTCTTAAAATTTGTTCTAGTTTTCAAATTATGAAGAAAAACGTTAAAATGTATAAATTGTGTTAGTTTTTTCAATTGTTAATTTAGCTTTTCTTTGATATCTGATGTTTTCTTTGTCCTTAGCTTTGTATTCTATTTATTTTGCTTGATATTAATTTAGAATTTTGAATTGCTAANGCAATGAAAGTAAATCAAATGTAAGTTTCCTATGATAATCTTAGCTGGTTATAATTGAAAAAATCTGACCAAGTTAATTTGTATTATTCCTAGGTATGATAATTTGAGGAAAGAAGTAAAAATAGCTTTGGTAGGAAAGTACACAAAGCTTGAAGACTCTTACGCCTCTGTGGCCAAAGCTCTGCAACAGGGTACAGTTCTTCAGAGTCATTGCTTCATTAACCAAATAACTAAAAGTTAAAATACATTGGTAAATGGAAATTTTTCTTTTAACATATATGGCTGCTTTAATGATTAGATAAGTTTGGTTTTACATGCTTTTTGCAATTAATTATTTTTTAATTGCTTTTATTGATCATTCAAATTGATATGTTTAACAGTTGTATGATTAATTCTCAGCCTTAAGTAAAATTGCCTTTCCTGTGTGAAGGTTACTGCAAAAAATTAACCTTTACAGAGTTATCTCTTAAAATTCTTATAAATTCTGGAAAAAGTTGCCTTGATTATATGTTTAACAGTTGTATGATTAATTCTCAGCCTTAAGTAAAATTGCCTTTCCTGTGTGAAGGTTACTGCAAAAAATTAACCTTTACCGAGTTATCTCTAAAAATTCTTATAAATTCTGGAAAAAGTTGCCTTGATTAGATTTTTAAGTGATATAATTGTTGCATTCATGTATATCATGACTGTTTTCTGACTTAAGCCTATGTAAAATGCAAAATAACCTTGTTTGTGAAACACCGCTAGGAATTTAGTGTTTTGTTATTTCATGGTTTTCTTGTAAGTGCATTCCCCCTTTAACCAGCGTTATATTAACAGAACAATGTGTTCTTTTGTTTAGCCTAACTCCTCTTAATATTAATGACAATGTGTGTTCGTATTTTTCAATTCTTCTCTTCTCTACTTTTAATCTAACAAACTTAAAATTTTTATCGTAAGTTCATGCTTCATGATGTAAAAATATTCATTTCTAGCCTAGATCCACTGGTGAACACAAAACAAAGCCTACGCAAGCAAGTGTGAGGGAATTGAGAGGATTGGGTTTATCTCCAGATCTCATAGTGTGCCGCAGTGAGAAACCAATTGACCAATCTGTGAAAGAAAAAATATCTAACTTCTGCCATGTGTCTGCTGAACAGGTAAATTTTTCAATGCATTCAGTTGCTATACGTTAAGTTTAAATTTAAAATATTTTAACGATATTTGATCCCATTTAAATGAGGCAAGGTTTAAACCTCATTCAATGAGTGGTATGGAAATGAAAATAATTTTAATTAGTATTTTATGATGGTTTTTCCAACCTCCTTTACTTGACTGTATTATAGCCCTACATTTGTCCTTGTTTACATTCTTATAATTGTAATTCTAGGTAATATGTATCCATGATTGTTCTTCAATTTATCGTGTTCCAATTCTGATGGAGGGCCAGGGTATTTCAGAGTTTTTCAACCACCGTTTGCAACTTAATATTAATTTGCCACGTCCAAGGCGTTTCATGCAGAAATGGATTGACTTAGCAGACAGGTAAGAACTGCAAATTATCTTATTCAGCGTTGTTAATTATCTCATGCCCATGAGTTTGTGGCTGAAATATTTCTTCTATGTAAAGGATTATCTTTATTTGCTAGTTAAATTTTTCTTTTTGATTTAAATACATTTTAAATCCTATGGTACCACTAATTGTAATTGAGCTGATCCTAAGATTCCTGTGGCTTCAACAATTCTTATTAATTTGAAATATGTTCATCTCTAATTCATGATTAAAATATGCTGTTCATTTATGCCAATATAAACAGGAGGTTGACAAAAATTTGGCTTCACAGATTTTTTTTAGGATTGCATTTAAATATCCTAGGCCTGAGTTAAGAAACTTGCAACCTCTCCTTCATTTTTTACAATGCTCTTACATCTTTCTGTTAGACTTTCAAATCCTCTCCTCTAAAATTCACTTGTCTGTAACAAAAGTTATTCCTCCAATGCTGTTCTGACCTCATCTGTAGAATTCATGTATTTTGTATCCACATGATTTTGAAGACTTCCAAAGAAATGATAATCAGAGGAGGAAATGTCCAGAGTATGTGGTGGGTGAGGCAGTTTCCCATTCTACTTCCTCAGCCTTTAAAATGTCATTCTTTCTCTATGAGACAGTGTTGTCCTGGTGGAAAAACACCTTTCATCTTGAAACTATAGACAGTGGTTTATCTTCTTGTCCTGACTTAAGCTGCTCACAGTAGATCTCTATTCTCTCTTTTAGGTTTGGGTTTAAAAGTTCTAAGTGGACTAAACCTTTCATATTCCACCAAGCATATGATACCTTACACAGGTGAAGACATTGTTGAAACTTGGTGCATTTGTTTCTCCTTTCGATACCTACTGATTTCAGCACTTGACTTTTTTTAGTGAAACAATTTCTTGTCATTATGAGGTCCAAATAGGTTCATAAACAGGACTTTTAACAACGAAGAAGAGCACACATTCACTCAGTGTGTGAACATGTGCTCTTGATGATATATTATTGTCAATGATTGACCAAACCAAAGCTTCCCAGCTTGTTCCTCAACAGTTATGATGGGATTTTGTACCAGCAGGGTTTGTAGAATGTCCTTGTTGAGCTCTTAAGATCTTCCAGAACAAAGCTTGTTTACCAGGCTGTAGTTTCTGGCTCAGAATTTCTGGAAACGCCATTGATACTGGCTTGTGCTTGTTGTCCGATCCCCTTATTCCAGGGAAAGAAAAATTGTAACTTTGCAAGTGAAGATGTGCTCCTTAAAACCCAAGGATAAACATGCAAAAATTAACATGACTGGGACTCAAACCCATGTCTCCAATTTTCCAGGCAGATATTCTAACCACTAAAAAACCATGCTCCATCTCTTCCACACTGTCAAGAGAATGCTTTTCTTAGCAAAGTGGGGTAAGGTATTTTTCACAGCTGTTCTTCCTCTTTGCTAAAGTTGAGTGTGGGATCAGTTAGTTACCTTAACCGTAGAATTTATCAAATCAGCTATTTGTCGAAAAATATTTAAGTGTTACCCTTTTAAATGCAATGAAAGTAAATCAAATGTAAGTTTCCTATGATAATCTTAGCTGGTTATAATTGAAAAAATCTGACCAAGTTAATTTGTATTATTCCTAGGTATGATAATTTGAGGAAAGAAGTAAAAATAGCTTTGGTAGGAAAGTACACAAAGCTTGAAGACTCTTACGCCTCTGTGGCCAAAGCTCTGCAACATGCAGCCATTGCAGCTGGCTATAAGCTGAATTTAAAGGTTCGTGATATTCTCCTCTTTTGAATTTCTTGCTTGTTATTTTACAGAAAATTGTTTTTACCTCTGCTTTCTCTCCTCTAGTATATAGAAGCATCCGATTTAGAGAGGGATACAAAGCAGTCAGATCCTGTTGCATACCATGAAGCATGGCAACAACTATGTAAATGCGAGTAAGTTCTCCATCTCGTGTGTTACTTGTTAGATTTTGATAATTCAAATAGCTTTCGTTGATAGATTTTATTGATAATTTTCTTCTGTATATTTAATCTAATCATTCATCTCCTTTAAGGCATTATTTTTAGATAAATATTTTTTAGTAACCTATTTGTGATTATAAAATCATTTTTAATGAGGGAACTTAAAGTAAACGAAATCAAAAAGAGAATCATTTTTATTTTAAATATATGATCATTGATTTATATTTATTATTATGTTTTAACTAATATTTGGGAAAATGGTAATATTTATCTTGCATGTTCATTTTTGATTGAAATTTTATTAAGTAATCTGTATTCAGATTTTTACTTTTTGCCAGAGAAATCTCATTTTTCAGTAATTTTCCCACTGCTGATGTTCAGGGTTTTTTTATGATTAAAGCTAACCATTCCTTGTAGTAGTAAATGGATAATTCTGTTTCATCACTTTAAATTTATCAAGATCAAATTGTTATTTTTCATTAATTTTCTTTTCAGTGGTGTCATTGTTCCTGGTGGATTTGGAAAGAGAGGTTCAGAGGGAAAAATAGAAGCATGTGATTGGTGCCGTAAGACTATGAAGCCAATGCTGGGCATTTGCTTAGGTCTTCAGGCTGCTGTGATAGAATTCTCCAGGTAATTGATCTCTCTAGTGATGACTGTAACAAAAATATTATCATGCCCTGATTGAATGTTTAAATTTGCTTAGATCTTGTAATGTACAGAAATTAATTGCTGTGTTATTGTTTTACTCGACCATTGATTCCAAGAAAACGTCTTCTTTCTATGTCTTTAAATGTCTGCATTTCATGTACGGATGAAGTCCTCTCGGGTTCTCCACAAGGTTAGATAATCTGTAGCCGACATTTGAATAGCTAACTCTGCCATCGTCCTCAAGGCGTTGAGTGTGACACTGTAGTATAAGCATAGAAATTTCGAAAAACCATATCTCCGCTCATAATTCACTTAATGCCCTGAGGACGATGGTAGAGTTAGTTATCGAAACGTTGGCTTGGATTATCTAACCTGGTGAAGAACCCGAGAGGACTTCATCTGCAGCATATGCCAGGAAAGCCTGAAATCTTTCATTTCCTGTACGGTTTTCCATAAATGTTTAATTGGCAGTAGGAAACTGTATAACTAACTGTATGCAGCAAAATATTATTTTTGTTTGGCTTGTGGCTTTATGAGCCATATTTTATGAATCTCAAATTCTAATGTGGGACAGTAAAGTGAAACCGAAGCCCTTGTTTAGCTTGCAGTAGTTTTTGATCTTGATTGAAAAACAGATATTTAGGCATGAGCAGAAGTAATTGAAGGTGTACTTTCAGCGTAATATACTAAAGATTATGATAAGAATATTCATTTATAAGAAAATGCATGTACTTCAAACAGTGGCTGATGAGGAATGTATGTTGGCTTTTAAGCATGTTTTCTTTGTTATTACATACACATTACTGTGTTATTTAGGCATGTCCTTGGCTTGGAAAATGCAAATTCAACTGAAGTTGATCCTGAGACTCCTCATCCTGTTGTGGTGGATATGCCAGAGCATAATCCTGGTCAAATGGGAGGAACCATGCGTCTTGGAAAGAGAAAAACTGTATTCCAGCAAAATCACAACTCAGTCCTCAGTGAGTATTTCTTCAGTCTTTCATTTCATTTAAAATTTTTTCCATCAAAAGTGCTTGCGTACTTGCAAGTTTGTGAGCTAAATTCTTGGTTTTCTTTACTTTCTCAGGAATCTTGTATGGGAAAGTTGAAAGCATACAAGAAAGGCATAGACATCGCTATGAGGTGAATCCTGCTTATGTGGAAAAGCTTGAGGCCGCTGGCATGAAATTTGTTGGTAATTAATAATGCTTCCTTGTTTTGGAATTTTAAATGCTAGATATTTATACGTTTTATTCAGTGGTAAAGTCCTTGTTTTCTTTTTTTTATTGTTGATGCTGGCTTGTTGGTTCAAGTTTACATGATGCAGAAATTTTCTGATCCTACTGATTATGAAAATACTATTAAGGTGTTCAAAAAATCTAAACAGCCATTCTGATTTAATGTTACTGTATAGTTAGTTATTCTATATAGTTTCGGAAGAGTTTTCCCCCTGCCACACGCCGAAAGGCAGCTTGTAGGGTATTGATATAGATGTAGAAGAGTACTGATATCTCAGAAACAGCTTGGATTGTATAAATGTTTCTAAACTATATGATCCACTCTCTGCCTTGCATGCACACAGCATGTTTGATGTTTTAGAAATTCCATACCCCCTTCAGCCTTAAGAACTGTTCAAATAAATCTGTTAAGATGTTAATTAGGATTTATAAGTTATCTTGCTATATCAATAAAAGTATTGATGTTCCGCAAAGGTATTTAAAAATATATTAGTAATACATATTAAGGATATTTATATAAGTATGCAGGTTCAGTTACTGCTACTTAGTTCAAGTCATTGGGTTATTTTTTATTCATGATTGCATTGTTAGTTAAAAAATGTAATTGCCTATAAAGTTGAGGTAAAACAAGTAGGGAGTTGTATAAATAATAGTGAACACACTTGGAGGAGTTGCTTGGTAGCTTTATCTAACTGTCAAATGTGCATAATATAATTTTAATGAAAACTTTCATTGTAGGTCGCGATGTGAAAGGTGAGCGGATGGAAATGATGGAGCTAGCTGGACATCCCTATTTTGTGGCAACTCAGTTTCACCCTGAGTATCTCTCCAGACCTCTAAGTCCCTCACCCCCATATCTAGGTCTTATCCTTGCATCCATTGGAAAGCTATCATCGTACATATCAAGAGGGTGCAGGCTGTCTCCAAGGCAACATCACTCTGATGAAGATTTCTCAGGTGTGATAAAGAGTAGGTTCTTAAATCGCTACAAAATATTTTTTCTTGTTAGGTGGATTTGGAGCTTAAGTCATTTTGTTTGAATGCTTTGTATTTTTGGTCTTTGTTAGCTTCAAAGATTTTTTCCTCCCAAGCATTCTCCTCAAAATGGGCCTGTTTTTCATGTTTTTACTAAACCTTTTAAACCAGCACTTAGTGACCATTTTTCACAGTAAGTTAGTCATTGAGGTGCAGTATTGACTTAGCTAGTTTGATGATATTTTTGTCTACTGTGGAAAACGTGTAATTAACTGTGTCAGTATAGGTAATCCTCAATTCCCTAATTAGTCCTTGTTATTGTGTAAAAGTCATTGTGCTGAAATTACATGAGCATATTCCACTTGTAGTAGGGTTGTCCAACATATGGGTCAGAGTATGGCTCTTGAAGGTTTTAAACCAGCCAGCCAATCTTCTCAAAGTTTGGAAAATGTCTCAATCTCAGACACTTCTCTCCTTAGATAAACTAGATAAGCTTATCATAAACCTTTTACTGTAATTCCTGAAATTATCCTTGTAACTAAAAATGAACTTACAAAGTATAGCTTTTTACTATATTTGTATGCATAGTTTCCATTAACAATTAGTGTTTCCTCAAAAGTAAGACCTGGAAATTCATAAATTAATATTTTCTCCTAAAGACTCTATAAGGCTTATTTTCAAGGTCTTTTTTTATGTACTTAATTCATTTTAAGAATTAATTTATTGATCATTTCAAGTACTAATTTCAATAATATTATATATAGTAGTAGTAGGATTGTTAAAAGTGTTTTGTCAACTAAGGTTATTTTGCACAAATGGTCCACCAGGAATCGAACCTGAGATCACTTCCACCAAAGGCAAACACAGCTTACTTGGCTACCCAGGAGCTGCAAATATTATTTATATGTATTTGTACATAAATTCATTACTTTGTTTTATATATCCTTCATATATTTCAATGGATCCAACTGGTTGATGTCCTTAACAAGGGTTTACATTTGGGGTAATAAAAATGAATCTTCTTTATTTGGGCAAGGAAAGGACTAAAAGTCTCCTCTTGCATCTAACCCATAGGGTAGGGCTTATATTGAGAACATCCAGATAACTAATTCTTGGGCCTATTTTCCAGTTAGGTAATTTTTGGAGAAGCACTGTAGGATGAGAGAGATATGATATATAATGTGATATGTTAAAGCAGGAAAAAGATGGAAGGTGGCAAGCACTTCTGCAATCAGAGGGCCGCAACCCCTCCAGAAGTTGTTTTACTGACCGCTGCCATATGCTATGTGGTGGCTTGCAGGGTATTAATGTAGACATAGTTGTTTGTTTAGTTGTGGAATGAAGCAAGCGCACTAAGGTAGTAGTAAGTTAACCCTGGCAGTCAGGAAAATGAAAATAGTGAATAGACTCTAAGAAAGGTATCTTCCTGATGAGAAGCTAATAAACAGAATCAATTACATTCAGGTCTCCAATAAAAAAAAGTGATATAAATGTTAACATTTAATCAGATTGAATAAAATTGTCTGAGAGCAGTCTCTTTTCTGGAACTTAATAAATCTTAAACAAAGTATTTGTTAACAGTTATCTTATATAATCATTAAGAAACAATATGACTTCTTTTTCTGATATACCATAATTATTTTTCTGTAGCGGGCCTCTTAGAAAATATCAAATCTAGAGATATTTATTTATTAGTAATACATATAATAATGTTTAATTGTGAGTGATTCTTGTGTTAATAGGATAATTTACTTTTCAAAGTTGAATTTTTCATTATTAAAATATTAATAGGATTATTCCAATTCATTGATTGTTTAATGAAAATATTTACTTTTCTGACATTAATTTTTCTATTTAAGTATGCAATGCATCTGCTTTTCCAGATGAGGATAATCTGGTTGCAGCTGCAAATGAAAAGCTGAAAATTGTTGTGCAGGAAAAGGTAGTGAATGGCAGCATTTGATGTAAGAATTAACTAGATCATTTTAATGTGTTAAATATGAAGTACTGATCATTGAAGTCAGTATAGATGGTTCTATGTGTCATTAAAGCATGAAACTCAGATCCCTTATACATTACTATATTCTTTGTATATGGAGAAAATTTTTTATTTAACTTTGTTAATGTGTTTTAAATGTGATATCTACTCATTTTGACTTTGTTTTTCCTCAGAAGTTGTACACTATTTTTCGTATGTAATTTATTTTTTGCCAAGAAATTTATAGTCCTTGAAGTATTATCCCCATGAGATGCTGAAGTTCTTGCACAAAACTTGTAAGTGGAATATTAGATATTTCAAACTTAACCTTCATGTTCTCATGATGATACACTATTTCCAAATAAAGATAATGTGCAATATAATTTTAATAGTTTTATTTTATGGGAAATGCCCTGAAAGTTTATTTCCTCTCTGTATAACATATAAATTAGATTTTTGTACAAGCTTAGTGAACCAGAATTGTGCTAAATCGAACTCCCTTGGACATGAGCTATTCAGTACAAAAGCTAAGGAGTAGTTTAAAATCTTATCAGTTGTTCCTGGTTCATTTTAAATGCCTGATCGATCCTCAGAAGTATTTAGAAAGGATCTGAGAGCTATACTTTGATACTTGGAGAAGATTTAGTCTCTGATGAGTGGGAAAAAAGTTGTTTTTAATATTTTTGGATGGAATGGAATTTCCTTCAAACTGAATACATAGATGATTACTAGAATCGGCAATATTTTGTTTCTGTAGCTCATGTAAATGTTTAATTTGTTTGACAAATAATTTTAAATTAATGAAATTCAGACTTAATTATGTGAAATAACTTATGCTCAAATTATCATTTTATCAGACTCTCAAAGGGTGTGTGAAAATAGCTTAATAGTTATTATAGGTAAGAAGATTTTTAAAAAATCATTTTACAAGATGAAATTTCTAACTGGGTTACCTGTAGAGTACTCTCTAAATAAAGCTTCTGAAGTGTGTATTGTCAGTTGAGGTGACTAGAATCATACAGTGATATGGTGCTATTTTCTTGAGGCATCTGCGTTAATTTTCCCTGTAACCCATGGATAAACAAGCTTACTTAGGGAATTTGGAGTCTTGCTGCTTCGATACTACCAAATTACTTTCTGATGACTTCATATATTTTAAGTCTTTTAGCCTTGTTACTGTTATTTGATTTTCTTTTTTAATCGTGTTCCCGATCAGATAAAATTTCAGTTGAGTGAAGTCAGCTGCTATCTCTTTTATTTTCTCATTTGATTGCAAGTAAGAAATGCAATGCTTCTTTTTCATTTACCGAAGTTCATTTATCATTCATAGAAATTTGCCAGAACTAGTTTTTCTAGGTGAAAATGGAGAAATTATTGATTGAACAGAGTACAGCACTTGCGATGGTAGTAATTGTTGAAAAAATTAGTAAGCATTATAAATTTTGAACAGAACATTACCGGGACGTATACAGACCTTGTTCTGTGATTATTTATTTGAGCGTGCTGTGAAATGGTAGTAATTGTTGAGAAAATTAGGAAGCATTGTAAATTTTGAACAGAAAATTACCGGGACGTAAACAGACCTTGTTCTGTGATTATTTATTTGAGCGTGCTGCGTTGCACAATTCTAAAGGCAATATTTTCTCAGTAAAAATGGGTGAAAATGTAATACCGGTACCTTATGGTGTATAATCATCTCTAGTGGGTACATAATTCTTCTTCAGGAAGGCGAAACAGATGTTCAACATCGTAAAATACGTACGAATTCACTCTTTGCAACCTTGCCCTAGTGCCGTATATTAGAAGAATATAATCTTAGTTTCTTCGCTGGGTAAGACAATGCAGTGCTAGTGCATAGGGAATTAGTATTTTTTGCAGCATTTTTATTATTTTTATAAAACCGAATCATCCTCTGCAAACGGAAATAAAAATTACGTTTGAATTCGAAGAGGGAAATAAGTGGAAATTTCATCATACGATTGTAATAATAAAATATATTCTACCGTAGAAAATAGCTCTAGCAGGATTATACCACAGTTGTGGAAGAATTATTGTGAGCAAGCCGACAATACCTATCCGTAATCTTAAGCGAAGTTTGTCGAAACCTACAAACCACTCAGTTGTTAGGCATGATTTCTATGTTCTGAAGAATCTTTCACTTCCATCTATCTCCCAAGTTGTATCTAGAACTGCAATCCTACTAAGCTATCAAAGAAAAGAAAATGAAAAACCACTAATATGGCGGTAATGTAAGATAAGAGCTCTTAAAAATCGAACGATATCAACGTGGCCCTGTGGCGCAACGGATAACGCGTCTGACTACGGATCAGAAGATTCCAGGTTCGAATCCTGGCAGGGTCGTTGTTATTTTTTATCCATCGTGTTTATTCGCCTTCCTTAAAATGAAAGTAAACGTTTTCAAAGACCTACACAAGATTTCTTTTAATAATTGTTTGTAACTCGAGTCTATTTTAAGTATGAGAAATGGTATGCGAACATTTTCCTGCCTAATTTGTACTGTCCATTCGAGTATTTTTAATTAACTATTTAAATCTCATTTAATATTTACAACTCATCCGCAGAACAACTTTTGCAGTGAATTAAACAATTTTGCAAATTCATTGTAATAGTTTTCAAAGTTGAAATATATTAGTTATTATTTATTAGTTTAGTATTATAATACTAAGATTCACGCAAGCAATCAATTTCAACTTCATTCAATGTCATTTGGATATAAATTAAAAAGTACAGGGAGGAGGCCGGTGTTCGTTCAGCTGACGGCTGGATTATTCACCTTTTAGAGAAAAGTGTAAACGGAGTGCAGCGTGGACTGCGAACTTCATATGTCCTGTGTTGTTGAAGGAGGCTGTGGGCAATGGCTGTTTCGTTGTATTCCTGCGGTTGTTTTCGATAGGAAAGAAGAATTGGTAAGTGTTGTCATTTACTTCGGATTGTGCATTGGAGACGCTTTAACCTTAGTTTCACCGATGGCAGTGTTTGCAACTGGTATAATTCGAAGTGATGCGAAAAGCTCTGTCATGCATACTTTGGCCTTATACGTCTGTTGAAATCGTAATGGCCGAAACTTGACCCATATATTTGCAGTGAAGTGATTGATGAGTGATTAGTGGGTGATCTTCATTATAACATATGCTATGACCCTCAACTACCCTTCGTTAGGTTTTGCTGCGAAATGAGTTGCTTGTGTTCCCATTCTTGTTTTCATCGTTCGAGTTATACCGAAGGCTCTTCTCACGTGTTACCCAAGTGATAAACATATGCCTATTGAGCGTTGCCGGCTTTCTGTATTTATAATAGTGCATTATTAGAATATGGCAAGGGTGGGAAGGTACTGCTTTCACGTCCTCTTTAAATGGAGTAGGCGGGTGTGTTGCCAAGTACAGCAGCGTTTGATTAGCGTCTGGGGAACCTTAGTCTTTTTGGAGAGTTATTCATCTACTTAATATCGTACAAGCATTGATGAAAATTTAATTTTCCCGTGGAAATTGTCATAAAATTTCAACGTTTATGTTTGAGAATCCTAGCATTTACATTGGAAAAGTTATTGGTGTCGTAACGTTTGGATATGCCTACTCAGAAAATGTGATTGTTTTTTCAATGCTCGCAAAAGTTATTACTCCTTTTAATATCGGTGCTATTCGCTCCTCGAGATATTTACTCACCTTGTTTACGCCATGCTATCTTAGGTTAAAGCCAACGATAATCTGTTGAATGCCTAAGAATCCGAACTGCGCGATCTACTATCATATATACTTAAAGCCGGAATGGGTTGTATTCATTTCACTAATACCATGGGAGATATCAATAAGGAAGCCGACGGGCCTTGCATACATTCGAAATTTCCACGGTAGCTTCTTTCAGCCCTTAAATTGTTCGATCGTCAAATTTCGTTTTGCCTGATGCAATCCACGATTCATTGGATTATTCTCACGTCCGTGTGAGAATAATCGCCACGATGCACTAAAAGTTTCTAGGGGTCCATTCCTTATCTTGGCCACAGCATCCTGAACAGGTTCACCATCATTATTATCATTGATTTTACGTCTTAAAATGCACTGAATTTCGTCCATATTAAGTTCGAAGCTTATTTATAGCTTCAAGGATACTCACAAGGACCTTGAATCCTGAATTTGGTTTAAAAAAGTAATCAAATTTAATAAATATATTTCGGAGAAGTTTGGAAGTGTAAGTTTATCTGTTATTGTACGAATTGTTTCATTCATAGTCTGATCATAGCAAATGATACATAGCCTTTGTTTTTACCGATTTTTTTGTGAGTAGAAAATTGTTGCGAGCCTCGCTGTCGATATCGCAATTACGAATTTCTGCTGGCCTTTCCAGTATGAGTATCCAGGCAAAAAATGCCTTTGAGCAACCAACGTGCCCCTGTTATACGTTCTACTCGCGAGAGGGAGAGACTGAAGTATTGCGTGGTCGCTATGGAGACAAGCGTCACGGTTGCCATGGCAACGCAAACCCAAAATGGCTTCCCCCGTTCCCGGCTGTAGCTAACGAGACGAGCGCATAGGAGGTGCTGGGTGTGAGGCGGACCGTAGTCGTCTGCAAAAGACAGCCGTAAAAACTTCGCTTTCGGTAGGTGTTACCCGCAGAGCTATTGGCGAATGCTTTTGTGCATCGATTGTGAAATTATGATCGAAAATTGTCTCTGTTTATGCTTTGTAGTGCGTCTTATTGTAGTGTTATAGGAAAACACGTGCGCCTAGATCATAAAATTGCACATCCTATTATTTTCGTGATAACGGTACTTGTCAGTGGATAAAGTGAGTTGAAACTGATGCTCCACGGAAAAAGAAACCGCTACCGGTTTCTTTTTCCGTTTAGCTAGAGGATCTATTTGTATATCCGTAGGTTGGTTGAGTGCACCGAGAATTTTTACACTATAGATTGGCCGCTGAGTGCGATAAATCGGCGTCCATTACATTAAGGGCGGATTGCTCAACAATAATAATAATAACTTATTTAAGCACTCGATGGCTTTTAGATTCATTCAGTTTACGCCTGTTGTTCAGTCGCGATCAGAATGATGCAGAAAAAGTTTCTAAATCTTTCGGAATCGAAGTGGTCGAATATTTTTTCAACTTAAAGTAGTTTGATTTTTGTTTGAATCGGCAGTTGAATTTTACTTTATTTGGCGTTGCACAGTATTAAACTAACCTGTACACTACCACTTTTTTCTGCATTTGTTTACGTATCTCAGTGAAATAGAATTTTGAATGCAACAAATGATGGTATCAGAAACACTCGTGTGTTATTCATTTTCATCATCTTGCAATTCTTCAACATGCAGATGTCTCCTCCTTGGTCCAGGGAAGAATTTTCTTAACAATTTCCATCGCGGAAATTTCAAAACCTTATTCGGTGAGCCGTATTCTTTAAATTCAGAATCGTGTGATTTCCAAAAATGTAGACACATCGACTCGCGTTAGTAATTTATTAAATTCTGGCGAAGTGAATTCAGAATGTAATCATTTCTTCAAGTGCGACGTCTAATTTGGAGTGCGAGATGCAGAATTTGCATTGGTATTTCAGCGTGCAGTGATTCCCCGACGCCCCCGGTTGCTAGGGTTCGATTTTTCCATATCCCAGATCCTGGATCCAGATTTCCTGGAATTCTCGAAAGTCATGGAAAAATGTGCGTGATTGGCGGATCAATACCATTCTAATAAAAATAATTACGAAGTTAATTTCCAACCATTTCCTCGTGGAACGATTCAGAGGATGCACCTTTTCCTCAAATATGCCGTATTTTCATAATGTGGTTTTTCAGTTGCGTACTCAGTAATGGATTGGAAGCATTTCTTACCCTCCTGATACGTATTGCAGTTTTCGGAATCGGGTATCGAAAAAATCTGTTCCGGGACTTTCTTCTCGTAAATTCTTTGCCTGAAACATCGGATGTTTGAAATTTGCGGTAATATGAATTAGTCTAAATTCATTCGAGGAATTGTTGTAATTGCGTACACGAGGCGGAGGATTATTGGAAGCATGGCGTTAATAAGATAATCATTTAATCTATCATCGCTGACCGGATTTCGTGGAAAGACGTAATGAGCTAAAAGAAAACCACTGTAATTTCCGCATAAACTTAATTCGGCGACCGGTTACGGCTAAAATGCCATCATCAGGACCTAATCCGGTCGTTGAATCATAACTTACGTGGAAATTGCTAAGTGTTTTTCTCTTGGTTCAAAAGAATCATAGTTTATTCTAGTTTTCAGCTATGGTTCTCAATGTTTTTCATTTTCCAGTAAATGTAAATGTTTTTTCGGTCTACTCTCCCTACGTTTCCATTCGGCCTTTTCGGTCTCCATACTTAATTACTTTCCTTTCTTGGTATTCGGTTAAACTTTCATAGTATTCTCCAGTCTCAGTTCTGTACAGTGTAGTATTTTCACTGCTAGTTATCCGAGGGGCGTTGTAAAAAATATTTTATGATATGTAAATAAGGGTTAAGCTGCTAGATGTTGGCTGTACATCTTCGCAGTGTTGAAAATAATTTGCACGCGCTTTTATATAGTACGCCCTGGACGCATTATAGCAACAGTTTTTAATAGTTTGATAATGACTGTATCACATCAACGTAATGTTTTTACTGAAGTCGGAGGTAGTGGATGTAGCCTAAATTCATGTAATGTAATTCTGCTCCTTCCTTTAACAACTAGAATCAACGAGTATACCTCTTACAGCAATGATCTCAAAAGGCCAGGCTACTTGGCGCTCAATTCTCAAACCCTTCCGCTTAAACCCGTGGCCCGAGGCTTAGTCAACCGATCTAACGAACTCGTTATTAGCGGATTTAATTTGTTTAATAGGGCTACGATTCCGAGCATTGAATATCTTACTAAGCAACATGTATTCAAGCACACAAGCATCTCATTCAGCCAAGCACCGGTTTGTTCAGGGCAGTTTGTTAACGAAAAATAAGTTATTTTTATTTGCGCGAACTGTTTCTTAGGGAAAGATTTTTCAAAACCTACGAAACCTTCAGTATTACGCCATCGAGGCTGTAGTTGTGCGAAAATCTCTCTGTAGCACATTTCAAATCCTTGGCGTAGTTCATAGAACAATCGTTCCGAATTTTCCATCGCTTTCAAGTGCTTCACTGCCGCAGTATGTATATATTACACTTCAATATTGTCTTCATATAAGGTTCCATCACTCAGTTGCACAGACGTAAAGGTGCTTTAAGATCGATAATCATTAGATCGATAGAAACCGTATGGGAATTCCTTGCCGGGTTTTACTCTTATTAGAGTCAACTCGAGAAGGTGTGACTTAGTGTAAAGTCGCGTTACGCAAACGATAAAAACTATGAAATTCCCATTAATTAGCGATGCGTGATAAGTTCTAGTATTTTGCTGTAAAAGATACACATTTGGCGTCTTAAGCATCGTATCCCTGCTATTATAATTTTAATTCATTTCCTAATTATCAATTGCTAATTCAGTGCCATTATATTCCTCTTCTTCACAGTCCTATTTTGTGTGGTTTGTTGTTTAATATGGGTATTTTCGAAAAAATGCGTATTTTTTGGATTTCCTCAAATTTTTTCTCTTCGCTCTAGCTGTCTAATATCTGTTTGAATGTGCCACTAACACTTTCCTTTTCTTCCAATGCCACGGACAGAAATAACGAGAAAATGGATAGGTAAGTGTTTTTACAAATTTTAATATATCGCTCTTTTCATGTTCCGCACACGCTTTTGTTTGGCTGAAGTTGTCCTTTTCTTCGGTGTCAACGGTGTGAATGGCTTTGTTTGCTGCGCTGCTTTTCCTCGGTTCTGACGTGTCAAAAGAACGTTCCGTTCCGTTTGATTCGATAACAAATCGGCTCCGAGCGAAAGTGGAATTAATTGCCTTCGTGAATCTTTCAAGCCTTTCGGAAGGCCAAAAGCTTTCTCGTCGATTCGCCTAATTATCGCGACACCCGTCCATTAGCACTCCGTGGCCCACCGCGAGACCATCCTGGAAGGAATCGACAAATAAATCCGAGCGCTAGTCTCGAATCGAGATTTTAAGCAAGATGCGTTAAGTGCAAAAACCAACCCTTGCTAAGGTCGGGGTGGCGTGGTTTTAAAAGCATTTTCTTTTCATCTTAAATGGCAACGCCACGTTCTCCGGCAGTTGTAATTGAGCCTAATTGGCGTCTCTTCAGGCTTCGGGCGGGTTTGTGGGTTTGTTCCCCACGGATCCCAGTGTATTGTGACAGCGATGAATTTGTCCATAGCTCCGTTTACATGTATGAGAGCGAAGCCTCGCGTTGAAGAGTCAGGTTAACACTGCCTGGGGTCAATGTGACCACAAGCGTTTTTTTGCTGTGGGGAACCATACGAGTTTAATTAACTGGCGCTATAGACTAACAATGTGTAGCTAAAGACCGAGCTCTTAACTTCAAATGTGTTTCGACGTTTCTGAGTTATGAATTTCGATTGTTTTGGTCTTATTTTTGCTGCATCCGCATGCTTGCTAATGGTGTATGTCGTTTTCATGGTGCATGCCAAGGTATCGCATGCGGAGTAATTCTTAAACGCTTGAACTATGCCGGAAAATATCAGACTTCGATAAGATTAGGACGACTTCGGGAATTGGTTTTGCAGTTATCTTACCCTTATTTCAGTTAGCTCATTTTCAGTCGTGAGTGACTATCACTACGTGATAAAGGAGGAAATTAATTTGGCCTGACGTTGTTGGCCCTAGTCAGGAAAGGTTGCCTGACATTTGGTTCTTGGTTCGAACCTAACTTAAAAATTAGCTGTGATAAATAATCTTTTTTTATTTTGTCGATCAATCATCGCTGTTAATACCTTGTCGATGGTTACATCAAGAAAGAGGTTTGCGGACGCATTAATAGGTCCCGCAACGTGGGCAATGCAGGAAGGCCCTCAAGATTCAGAGGCCCCAACTTTAATCTTAAAAGGAATCCCATCCCGCGTGGTAGGCCCTCGGTTTTCCGGAGCCCGACCATGTATCCGCTTCGGTAATTTCTTTCCTTCGGGTTATTGTTTCACCCTCTTAATCCTTCGGCAGCCCGATCTTCATATCTGGCAGGTCCCGTTTAATATCTATAAACGCCGCCGCCTTTGACGCCATGAGCTCACGTGGATCCGATTTTCAATTGCGTCACCAGTCGCTCCTTATCGACAGAATCGAATCACGGCCAGCGTACTTTTTCCTCCTATTGAAATTAAAATCACTCCACATCCTCAATTCACCGGCGTGACTTCGAGTACAACTCCTTATTGGCTGTAGTATTAAAATTTTAGCTCCCGTAACCAGTTTCTTTTCGATAGTTATGCTGAATTGTTTACTCGATAGGTTGGCAAGAACTTCTTGTTG
The DNA here is from genome assembly GCA_000376725.2 of Ladona fulva. Taxonomy (NCBI): domain Eukaryota; kingdom Metazoa; phylum Arthropoda; class Insecta; order Odonata; family Libellulidae; genus Ladona; species Ladona fulva. The sequence continues at coordinate 78,344 of KZ308166.1, forward strand.
ACCGAATAGCAGAGTAGCATATGATAAGCATTTGGTGCTACTTAAAGGTTAAACCGTGGCTTATATGCCATCGCTCAAGTCATCGCTTGAAACATCCTAACCATGTGATGAGACTGGTTCAGCACTGCACATGTCGTGATTGACTAACCAAAGAAGGCTTTCTTTCGAAAAATTTGTCGCGATTTTTCTGGATTCGTCTTGACGCTAGAAGGGTTTTTATAGCTATTGTTTTTATAGCGTCATCTCATTGATTTTTGCTCATTTCTTTCATCTCTAATGTTTGTTGGCCTTGAAAACGGTGCTTACCAGCTTGACTACTACCTTTAAAATGCAAACATATTTGTTATTCTGCATTGGATTTCTCGGGTGTGTCGCAAGTCCTTCGCCGTATTTCCGGATGCTTCTTTTGCATTAAATTTTATCTTGTACGAAATTTGGGGGTCTTTGAAATATACTGAGTATACAAAGCGTAAAATGAATTTCCATTCTGGAAACAGCTTGATATTGCTGCATTTCGTAATTTGATGAGGTTTTCCATTCTTTTAAAATTTAGGCAAATTGTCGTTTCCTGGATTCCCGGACTTTGGGCGGTCACCACATATGCTTCCTCGTTCGTTTGCGGTCTGAATACTTCCCCAGAAATTTTTTAAAAGCGTGGAATGCAATTTATTTTCAGATTGAAATGCAGTACGTATAGAGTCATTTTCATTACGCCATGTCTCTCTGAGTAGGGCTTCTGCTAATCCCCTGTTAAGGGCCTTCGTGGGCGGTAGTTCTCCACGTATACGCAACTCTTGGATATGGTTATGGATACACCACGCCTACAGCCTGGGGTCATTTGCTCTTCCGGGTTTTGGCTGTTGTTTAAATATGTTGAGAATTTTATTGTTGCTTATAAAATAGCAGTATTCTGATTGTTTCCCTACGGGGTTTTTCAAACTTCCTAATCCATCCTTACGATGAAAGTTCTCAAGAGGTGTGCCACGATTTGCTTTTTAAGGGAGCCCTAGGTGTGCCGCACGATTTCCAACACTTTCGAAAACCTTCATTATCATTAAACTATCATTTTCACTATCATTAAAATCAATAAAGCTACATCTGAGGTCGTAGATATTTGGACCTAACTATTTAAACCGGCTATCCAAACCGTCACAGTTTAAGTGAATTGAAATTAAATCATCGTTCCTCCGTATATAAGTCATTTTTGAGTGTATTTGAACATAGCGGTGGTCTATAGGGCAAATATGGTCCTGCTTATTACTCGTACTTCACGATCTGGAATGGGAGTTTATTTCTGGAGAATCTTTCGACAGGCCGCTAAAGGAATAATTAATTTTTTGCTAAAAAATTGGCAGTCGTGAGTGAGATAAATCATTCCTTATTTGTGTTTGTCAAGAGTTTCTGTAATCTTAATACATTGCTACAGAATATAATGTAGCACTTTCCAAGCTTTATGGGAGATGAAAAATAATTTAGGAAAATCTCAGTCGATTAAGAATTGGAACTTACGTTAACAAGGAAATTTTTCTAAATTTTACAGCGATACACTAATTGGAAGCCTTAATTCTGTAGAACCTTGCAGGCCTCAGAAATCAGGTAAACGGGTCGCATGCCACCTGTGGGCCGCACTTGGCCCACCCATATCCTAGGGCAGAGATGGGAAGCCAGTCTTCTCGGCCGTTCAATGCGGCCTTCGCGTCACTTCCTGAAACTAATGTAGTTCTTTCATTAAGTTAATTTCCGATTCTCGTTTATCAATCAAAGTGAAAATGGAATGGAAAATATCCTACCTGGGTGTACGTGGTGATTAAATTTGCTCCCCTTCGTACAATATCGGTGTTTAGCTATTCGAATGTAGACGGTACGTCACTTAAGTGCGTCCCGATGATTTCATGCAAGGACTAATGGTTTTCTGAGATGCCAAATGATACGGGCGGACTTCCAAAGAAAACAGGTTCCCATTCTCTGCTCTAGAATATTACCGGTCGAAGGACTATAATGACTTAAGGCCAAAATATACGTAAACTAACAAAGAAAAAGCGGTATGCGTTCACATGCGGTCTGGGGCGGAAGGATATGTGCGGGGCTCCGACTAATAAGAGTTCGCAACCCATGTAATGTAAGATCTTCTGTATTACGTTTATAATACTGTATACGTACGATAAATACGTATCATTTGGTATTTAGATTGTTACTTCATCTATTACAACTCGGGTTTTCGAATAGGCAAGTGGGCTGCATCTTTGGAAGCGGTCCCGGGTTCGATTCCTGATAGTTGCTCTCATGTGCGAAATAATAATCATGTCTTTATTTAGGCGAACTTTACTCCAAAGAGACCACTCTCACAATTAACCTACTAAAGGATAACGCAAGCAACCATGCCCTGACCAGGATTCGAACCCTGGACCTCGGTGTTGCTAGGCTAGCACACTAACCACTACACCACCGAGGCAGTTTGGTTAGTTGTCGTAGCACTTTTAACAATACTCTTACTTTCACTACTCATTGGCATCCAAATGGACCGCTTTTAATTTAAAAAATTTCATGCCTTTAAAATTTGTTTAAGCGTAATCAACATGCCTGAAACGTGCAAAAATACGAAATAATCATTCGAAATGGGGGATTTTTTATTTAAGGTAACCTCACTGGCTCGTGTGGTCGGTAAAATTTCTAACGCTTCCTATAAAATCAGAAAACCCATTCCCAAAAGCTGCTCGCGATAATTTCCACGTTAAAAGAGGATCGGTATGTACCCTTTAGCTAATTATTTCCGTGACCGGGTCCCAAAAAAATTCAGCGGCGTGAAAATGAATTCCGCAAGCTAAATAGCAGCGGCGCTCTGTGGAAACTGCCTTCGTGTCGCTCTGACACTAATCTTCATTTGAGGAGAAACTCTCCTTTTTTCCTCACGTTGAGTCTGTTACCCGCTCCTGAAGATACAATCAATGGAACCGTTGTGAGGATAGGGGGCCTCGCAGGGGAGGGGAGAGGGGGAAGATGTGTCGTAATCCAAATATGCATGCACGAGTGAGTGTCGCAAGAGAATTATTTCGGCGCCGGAGAGTTCAGGAGGCGCGGAAGAGCACTGTAGCGCGGTAGCCTCCATTTGCCTCTCCGAAAGCTGATTTAATTAAGTTCCCGTAAGCGGCCTTTATATACATATATACGTCCATACACTCTTTTCGAAGGTGAGGATCGATTGCCCGAAAATAGGACTTGTAAGGGTTCGTCTTGTGGAATGTGATGGTGTCCGTGAATCGTCCCTGTTCGGGCTTAGAAAGGATATTCTAAATGAGTCGCTCCTGAACAGTGCGGAAGGACGAGAATCATTCTTATCGTGCGTCGGTGGATGCATGTGAGATACGTTCGCTGTCAATCGGAAGTGTTTGTCTTTTTTTACATTGGATTCTTCTGTTTTCGGCAGTGCCGTGCGATTTAACCTGTGGATATGACTGCCGTGTTACCATTTCTGTCGTGCTGTTTCTTAGATCTGTTTTATTTTACTTTTAAACATCAACTCTTCATCATTATGATGAGGAATGTAACAATAAATGATTATTATATTTATTATAGTGAATAAAACAGTAGAAAAATACATCGTCAGACTGGGATTCGAACCCGGTTCTTTTATATTGCTAAGCTTTCTCGCTCACCACCGGCGTTGCTTCTGAAAGCTTCATTTATGTGATATTTTGCTGCACATTCTATGGGAATGTCTTATCCATGAAATGCGGTTAAATCTAGTTGTAAACATGTGCGTATTTACTTCGAATGTGGTCTATATCAGGGTTTGTTGTAAGAATGGTCAACCTTCACTAAAATACGTCCGATCTATGACGACGAAATTATTATTAATATTATAAGTCGATAGCGGTGTACCAGGGCCGTCCAAGCTCCATGAGAATGCGAGATACTTTTTTCTAGAGATATTTAATTACTTCAAGATCCCTCCGCTAATGAACTAAATTCTGATAATGAAACCAAGCTATGATTAAATTCTGATTTCAACGTTTGTCAAATATTTCAAGAGATGCAATCTTAGGAGCTAAACATTAGCAAATTAGTCGGAACAGGTTTCATACCATAATTAGAAACACGAATAATCTGCCGCACTTGAAAAGTGTCGAGTGTCAAAATTATGAAAATAAATACGTCTGTTTTGGGAATGACATGATTGACATTTTTCAGCAAGTATTCCAAGACTGCTAAAATTATTCTTCATTATCACATTATGATCATCAACAATGGAAGCCAGAGAACATTTGAAGAACTAGTTCGACACTTTGGGCACCAAAGTAATGCGGTCGTATTAAATGTTTTCACGGAAGAATTATTATACGATGGATGGTTTCAGCCTTAACTTGGTGGAATTCCTTAAAAAACTCACAGAACTATTTTGTCGTACTGTCATAAACAATTATTTGTGGATAGAACAACAAAATAGTTATGTGTAACCTTGTGTTGGAAATGTTATATTCAAACTGAACAAAACACTGTATTGTCCGTTCTTTTATAAAAGATACATCATGACTCAGTTAATTCGTGCTGTTATGCCGATATTCCAAAGTGTTTATGCCCGAATGAATTATAATTTGCTGTTATCGATTTTTTCTAGAAAACAAGGTTTGTCCACTTCGTTCCTGCCTTCAAAAATGATCGATTCCCAAAAGTGTTGTTTTCTATGGAAAATACGACTGTCATCCGTCCCAATAACGCTTCGGAAGAATTTCGCTAGCATGTCGTTTCTTCGAGTATTATCGATTACGTCCTTGTTTTTCTTAGCATTCAGAGCAATAATTTGGAAATGTTTATGGTTACAAAGCGGGAGAACAACAAGTCCTTTAAAAATACTCGGGATATAGATACAACGAAGATTCAGATAAGATACTGATCATTATTGTAGTCGTTGACCGAGTGAGACAAGGCCGACTTCGGACAAAAAACAAGGCTTTCTTGAGCTCTCAGTACATGATTACTTTATATGAATGCCTCTAATAGATAACATTTTTAAAAATGGATGGGATAATCGCTTTTATGAAGAAATAGACGTTCAATTAAGGCCCTATTTACACGGCAGATTGAGCCTGCTACCGAGAGCCTAGGTGGTTTCTCAGCTTGCCAATTAGACGCTATGTGAAAGAAAACGCCTCAGCTCTCGGTAGCCGGCTCATAATCTCCCGAGTGAACCGAACCTAAGTTTTAATCGATGCAAAACGTCGAAAAGCTGCTTGCAGGGTGTTACGTAGTAGAAGATTCTTGTGCATGTGTTGAAGCATTTGAGTTATCCATAAACAACGCTGCCCTTGAGACTAATATAGAGACGAAAACATGATTGTTGCAAATAATGTAGCGTATCCAAGCAATAATCGATACCGATACTGCTGAAATTCTGGCCGAGAAAGTTAACGAGACAGAGGATTCATATTGCCTCAGGGCAGCCACGTATGTGAAGCTTGTTTGGAATGATTTCCTATTTTTCAGCTTTATCATGTCAGTGTAGCTTGAATACCAATTATGATTAGGTGCCGGAATAGTTGCCAAACCGTGCTTTCGATGCGAAACTCATTCAAGCGACATTTCTCGTACATTTCTTGAGAACGGTGAGGTGATGTGGTGATGTTACCTCACTCCACAGGTGATAAGCAGGAAATAATGTGCGATCTCGAAGGTCTTTTGGCCTTGGCCGGTTCTGCCACGTTGGGAGAAGTGAAGGTCCATTTTTGGATGCTTTGAAGATTGTTCTGATGCTCTTCCTTTTAATTGTTTGTAGATCCTTGTTTTATTTATGGGCAAAAAAAAGATTTTTGTAATGAATGGTGTCTCTCGTTTATCTCGGCCTTAACTTCATGAAGTTTTTTCCTCGGTCATTTTAATTGACACCTCGAAGCATTTTATATTGCAGGCTTCTTAGATTTTTGATTCAGATTTATAAGGAAGAAGTTAGTTTACAGCCTAATTTTAAGTAGCAATTAGATCTAGTTCTGTGCGACCCAATTAATGTTTCCTTTCTGAAAGTTTCTATATCCTACTGATGGTTAACTGACTGAGTCAAGTTAACGGAATCAAGCGGAATGTTGGTTGCGATCTAAACTTCAAAATTATTATACTCCATTGGAACATCTTGCTAGTAAAGCAACTAAAAGAAAAGGTTTTGCTGGCTGAACAATATTTATATAAGAGAAATAGATGCTAAGACCAGTCGTTTTATGGACACATTCTTTCCGCGAACAACACGCTATAACGAAAAGGTGAAGTAGCTCGAACGCTCGGTGTTTACACCCTGTGCCAATCGCCGAAATTAGCCTTATATTACAGAGAATTAATGTATATTTTAATGTACATCAGCGATCGATCGACACGGTGATTTATAGAGAAATAGGAAGTTCGCATATTAGATTAACCCTGGTGAATGATTTACATAAAATTATGAAACGGTACGATGACTGGCAATTAGAGATCAATATTGACAAATTGTTTGGTAATCAACTCCTTCGAAAAGAAAAATGCCATTGAGTATTCGTACAGCCTCCGAGGGAAAACCTTATCAACAGTAGAATCTGTGAAATATCTTGGAGTAACCCTCTTAAATAACTTAACATGGGGTACCCACATTCGTAATATTTGTTGACGAGCTCTTAAGAAACTCGGATTCGTTAAGAGAATAGTCGGTAGGAGCGAAGAAAAAGTCCGTGAGCGATGTTACGTTGCGTTGGTCAGGCCTCACCTGGAATATGTATGTAATGTATGGGATCCTTCAGAAAGGTGTTGTATTCGAGATTAGAAAAAGTACAGCGAAAGGCGATACGTTTCGTAAAAAATTGTTACGACAGATCAGTGAGCGTTACTCAAATACTTCGGGATGCAGGATGAGAATCTCTAGGAGATAGAAGACTTTAAACAAAGGATAAATTTGCTAAATATGTTCAGAGAAGCTGCTTTCGTAGAAGATGTAGCCGGTATTATGCGTCCTCCCAGTTAAAATGGGCGTTCTGATTCTGAGAGGAAAATCAGAGAGATAGACGCTAGAACGAATCGCTTCAAAAATTCATTTTTTCCGCGAACGATACGCGAAAGTGATCGATTTGGGAAGTAGAGTCATGGTGCTTGTACTCCCTGCTACACGCCGAAAGGCGGCGGCGGATATGTGTGTTATATATTATATGTATGTTATATATTGGACACCCCGAATTATAAACTATGGCGAAAACCATAAAATATAACTAAAGAACTAAGTTGTATATAAAAAATGAACTAAGTTTGCGCGTTATTTAACTATGAACTCATTTAAAGTCCGCTAAACAGTACTCGTGAACACGAATAACCTTCATAAATGCAGCGGTTTCTTCTTCAAAAGTCTTACGTGTTTAAACTAAGTAGTTCACGTATTTCTGTTGGAGATATGAATTAACAATGGACTTCTCTACCTATTTAAACTTTCATAGGACTTCCGCTAACTTCGGTGTACGCACAAGTGTAGGACTCATTCCCTTCCGGTGCCTGAATTGATACCAGAGAGTTTCACGGGATGGAAATTCACGGGAATTGGAAACTCCCGAAATGTTTTAGTTATGCCATCCTCGTTTCGATATTTTTATCGTGCTCGTTACGGGAACTGGAAACTCCATCGTACAATTAATGTAAACCTTAAGCATTAGAGGGGCAAAGGCTATGTTATACGGAAGTTTGGGAACTCGAAAGAGATTAGAAATTCCGGCTGACTAAGCGAGGTAAATGCTGGAGGTTGCGATAACAAAAGCCGTAAGGGCGAGTTTTAAGGTAGAGTTCTATCAAGACATGCATACGATAAAGCGGTTTCGCCACTTCGATAAATATGACCGAAGATAAAGGCTTCGAATTTCTGAATCTAGTTTATTTATCAATATTTCCGGTTTAAATTTATTGAAATGAAGACTTAATATTAATTTAAGACAACGTTTTCTGTAATGTATTCAGCCCGGAGGCAGGTTTGAACCCAAGCACCGCCACTATTAGCTACGGAAAGCCCTGGTGAATGAATGAGGCATACCAGGCAAGGCGAGGAGTGAGGTAGTTTGCCCTTGCTTTCTTCATTAAACCAGAATACGGTACAAGTCCACGCGAGTGAAGCAGAATAGTTCTAGGAGTAACACTTTTCGTAGCATTCCATTAGGAGAGAACTTAATCAACACCATTCATACCTCAGTAGCTTTTGTATTATCACAGCTATGAGCAGGAAGGAAATAAAAGTAAGGTTTCTCTGTCCTGAACCAAAAACAAATGAAAAAATCCTGTATTCAAGATACGGTAGTAGGAACATGACTACATTGATTATTATGGTAGTTTATAACATTATAATCATAAGAGGAGAGAGAAAATAGTTAAATAAGAGGGGAGAAAATAGTTAATTACGCAGGGGCTCAGATATATTTCAAATTGAGCAATAATGCTGTACCAGTATAGAATATCCTGTAAAAATTATAACCAATTTTTTGCAATGTAATGGAACGAAAGTATTAATTTTCTTGTCTATCACGATCTTTATCGTAGATGCGTATATCTATGATTATTAATTACGTTTCCATGTTTATGGGATGTTTATTCCGTGGTACAGTTGAACTTCAATAACTCCAATCTCAAGAGAGGGCCGAAAAACTTGCGCTGTCGAGGTTTCAATTTAGATCTCTATGCGAGAAATTCAACTTACCGTGGTTTTCTAATACTGTGCTCGTAGTTGTCGCAATTCAGTCGATGCCGAAAGAAATTGAAATTGAAAAATTATACCACGCCTGAACGGTAAAAAAGGGCAAAATTAAGACTCAACTGGTCGTGGTATACTTTTAATTTATTAAAATTTGTTTATGAAAACAAAAAATACAATTTGTAATAAAACTCAAATTCTGTGAAATACTTAAAAGATTTACGTTAAAAAACGAAAGGTATGCGTACGGTAAAAATACTGTAAATTAATAATTGACCTGCTTCTAATAACTGGCGAGCATTGTTCTATGAAGGATAGGAGCAGAAAATCAATTTCTAGCGATTCTTAAAAATCCTTAACCTTTTAGCTGGTTCATCTAGTTGTTTTTGATTCTATTCATTGCTTCTTCTGTAAGGCTTTGATGGGTTTTGATTAACATTCTTTGCTCTCTTACTCCGTAGTTAGACGAAGAAATGTCGGAGAATTGTTGGTAGAACAGCTGACATTCGAAACTTATTATAACTGACCTCGACTGCGTACATCTGAAGCAAGCTATTTCAGATAAGATAATGCTTAACTTATAGTTAATATTTTCATTGATACGAAATGCTGATTGTCGTTATCTCACGGTCGCTCTGAATTGAAATTTCTCCGCAGTGGAATCATTTCTGGAATGTCATTTCTAACCAGAAAACATTTTTATTACCTAACGTGACGTTGAATTACTTTAAGAGGCCTCACTCAGGTAAGATCATGCTTTTAGTATTCCGTATTTTACGACTTTAACAATAAGATAGATTTTCCCGTCCGGTTTTCCAAAGAACTCACGAAAGTGAACTTAATCATCTTAAGCTGGATTGTATAACCTAGATACTTACTTATATACGCGCCATATATTTTATAAAATTGCTTAGTTCGTGTCATCTATCGAAAGCTTTTTCATCGGAAATTCGTATCTTAAATTATATCTCGTTGAACTCTCGTTTAACCGATCTAGTAACGGTTTTTAAATACTATTTTGTGAGTCTGAATTCACTATTTTTTCTGTTTTTTTCCTACTTGCAAAATCCGTCAGGAAACAAATTTCTCTTATCAATTTTTTTATCATCATCATCGCTTATTATTCGTTATCAGTTTATCTCCCCTGTGAAGTTCCGGAAAATGATACCGTCTTATAATTGTTTCTTAGATTCGTTTAAATGCAGTATCTCAGTTTATAGCTGCTGATCCTGTTTTCATACATTTGTGGATCTCACGAATGGATTAATGGAAGTAAAGAATTTATTGTTTGACCCATTCCATTCTAGGAAATTGAATCGTATTGCATCTTCCCATGTAATATTTTTATCAAGCATTGCATTATTCGTTCCCACAAAATTGTTGTGGTATTTTTCTTCATCTTACAAATCAGATCACATGAGTTGCAAGAAGTTTTTTTTGGATTCGGCGGATGTCTTCGATCAAAATATTTAGCGAAAAATATTTTTAAGTTTTTCATGCTTTATTGCTAGCAAGTGAACTGTACGTTGTTGATAATGTTGCGTATCACATCTTATTTTCGTAGAAGTTATGCTTCGGAATTGTCTGCAATAAAAGTTAGGAATGTCGCCATTTACCAAAATACCGGTTGTGGTAAGTCTGGAGACCAAATTACGTAGCACACTGTCCTTTGGAATTGGGCCAATGATCCACAAAACGATCCCTCTTCAAATCTAAGGGTATTGGTAACATCTACCGGAGAGTACCGCATTGTCAATCGATAGTCAGTGTCCTAGAACAAGGGATGAAGGTTGGTTTTGGTGTGTATAGAGTGACTTCGTATTCTTTAGTTTACAATTATCATGTACCTATTGAGTTCCTTCAAAAACCTTCCGCCATTTTCTCTTTCCGAAATTCAAATACCTTTCAGTACCCATGCATTTCCTGTTAAAGTGCTCCTTCTTTTACCACGTGGAAATTAAGAGATGCTGATCTCGGCTGTGAAGGCAAAATAATCTTCTTTGGTGCATTCCTCCTGTAAATTCTGTCCCGGACCCCGTTACACTTGACGTTTTATAAGTAATGAATGGCTTTGTTCAGCATCATTCATACCTCAGTAGGTTTTATGTTGTAACAGCCATGACCAAGGCTATCAAAGAGACAAAATGAATTGTTGGCTACCGCTTAGCGAAGTAGGTAGCTCGTTTGCCTTTGATGGAAGTAGTCCCGGCCATATGTGCCTAGTGGGTGCCCATATGTGCAAAATTACCACAAGATGTCTAAACATAAAAAATACTACTAAAATTGCTAAAGTAAACAAAAGATACAATTATTTATCCCGTATCGATACACGAAAGCATAACTTAGATCAGTAAGAATTTAATCTGCCCAAAAAGGCACTGTAGTGTTCAAATACACTCGTATTTAAAGTAATTACTAAAATTTAACAAAGATATTTTAAAGATTTTATCATATTCTTTTAAATAATAAGGCACCATTGCTTAAACATATACATCTTTTACTCAAGTCAGCTGTTATAGTACCCTGAATTTTAATCTTGAAAACTCTTTTCGTTGAATTTATTTCAAAAATGAACTTGTTCGTTGATAGCGATTTCGAGAGCGACAAGGAAACTTCAGATCTGAAAGTCCCGTAGAGTAATTAAGAACTTTAGAAAAGACATTTTTCATTCTAAGCTTTTTGAAAGCGATCAATACTTCTAAAACGTTTTAATTTGGACGGTACCGATCGAGATATGTTTTTTATCCTTTAATAACGTTGGTTTATATTTAATTCTACCCAGTAGTCGGGGTGAATAATCTCTTTGGAAGAATTTCGTCCGATTTAAAGTTACCAAGGATCTTCTTAATGTTCTTACGAGATTTCAGGGACGTGATCGTCGTAAATGACAGCTATATTCAGCGTGAAAACTTAACGTGGACTAATGATATTAGCGATCTTTCAAATCTGCCATCATGCTTTCTTCTGGAAAATTGGCAACCTTTCGGTGTAAACTGGACTCATTACCTTACAGCCTTACGTTAGGTATATTTAGCAATATTCGTTTTAGTAACCTTTCTCTAAGATCGCGCTCTCGCACTACGGCATTATTTGTTTAGCTTTTCTTTGATTTTTATAAGAAGATGCTACTTTTTATCTGAAATAAAGGTCGTAACAGTGTCTCCATAAATTATGTAAAGAGATTGGCATTCACAAGTATAATACTCTTTAAATATTATTCATAGTTTATAATATACTAAAAATACTCCATAGTGTTTAAGCTTACAATTTTACCTATGCGACGAGGGATTTTATAAATAATGTATTTTCCTTGAATGTCGGGTATTCGCAAATTGCTGCGCGTGAGCGTAAACGTGGCAGCAGTCTGGAAATTGTTACTATAAATTACAGCGTGGTGCGGCAGAATAATTTTAAAATGCCCTATTTAATTTGTTTAAAGAATCTTAATGAGAATCCAGTGTTTTATATAGGTATTATTAACTTTCACCCGTGAAAAAGCGAATGTTCGACTTATTGAGGAAGTAGAATAGTTGCGCGTTATATTGGCTATTTCTTTTATATTTCACCCACTTTGACTCATCCTTGAGTTGCGAGTGATTCATGGAGTAAATTATAAAGATTGGATACTGTGGTCACATATCCTGTATTTCCATATATGAGAAATATATGTATAAGAAACATGTCCAAATTTTATACGGTTTCCAAGGATATAGATTTCGTACTCGAATAGGAGGGAAAAGAATGTTAGCAATTTTGCGCTCGCGGTGTCTTTCATTGTTGGTATATAGCGCGAATATAAGTTGTTGAGAATCTTATCCTAAGAATCGGTCAAGCTTGGTTTCAGAAGATTAAGTTATCTAAAGCTTTGCTTCCCAACCCTCCTAGGCACGCTTATGTATTTATTCAAACTTGATGGCACGTAAATTGGAAGCCCTTAGCTCAAAGGTAATTGCCTAATTTGCCCAATTTTAATTAATTATAAAACAATATTTCGTTGATTTGTTTTATATATTGATCAATTCTATAAGGTAGGCTGTCTCCATGTAATTTATTCAGCCCGGAGGCCCGTTGGAACTTCACCTCCCATATCATTAGCTACTAAGAGCTAGGAGAGGAGATGAGGCTTACAAGGCAAGATGAGGAGTGAGGTAATTTTCCCTTGCTTTCCTCGCCAACCCAGAATGCTGCAAGTGGAATAAGTTCACTTATGTGAACCGCAGTGGCTGTACGACAAGCTGTTAACTTTTCCTAGCACTCCCTAAGGAGACATCTTAATTTATAAAATTATTCTGCTAGAATTCAGGTTTCATATCATCACAGCAATGTTTTAGAATGAGGCGAAAGTGAACGAAGTATGCATCTTCTATATCATATACCAAAAGGCAAAAGAATCATTCCATTCGTCGAGAGATGGTAACAGAACCATGAACTATAAATTTTGCCTATTAACATTTTTTTCCGCGGGAAATTAGCCTATTAACAAATTCTTTCAGTGGGAAATGAATTTACTATGATGTGCGAGAAAAATAACAGATCTCCTCCTCTAAAATACTCATTTTTAACGGCTCAAATTTTCATCGACCAAGAAAAGAACACTATAAATAGGATGGTATATGTTTACACTTTTCTAATTAACTCCATGGGAAAGGTTAAATATCACGGAAAGTGATAGAAGTAAAGCATAAAATATCACGGCTGGAGTTAAAAGTTTACTACAAAATTAGAGGTACAGTAAACTCGGTTATCCAGGATCGGTTTAATAGGGGAAATAGGGATAGGAAAAAACGTAAAAGGAAATTAGAATTTATCTTTCATCTTTATCACTCATACTATACCTCACAGCTAACTGCATTATTTTCAGAATGGTATTTTATTAACTTTGTTATCTATCATCAATATACAAAATCAATAATATATTTAGTTTAATTTACAGTTTTCAAATTTTATGGGAATTTCGTGAACAAATTACCATTGTTAGTTCATATCCATTGGATATTATACTACCCAGGATTTTTTAAAACCGAAATTAGTTTATTTCCTACCATCCAGAATAATCGAGAGCTTACAGTATATCGTTATTTGGGATGTTCTACGGCCCACCAAGAGCTTTCATACGCCACTTTTTTGCCGCGGTTGGGAAGCATTGATCTGACGTTTTTCCCGCAACCTTTGCGTAATAGATGCCCTCCCTTCAGTGCATCTTCCAGAGGATAAGAGAAAGCCATAACTTTTAAATGAAACAAAAGGTTGGATCAATTACGCGATGCTCGCTTTCCTTTCGAAAATTGTAAAATTTGTAAAATTTTATCGTCAAATGCAGTAATTTATGCTTTCGTTACTCCGGTGGCTTAGGGGTTAGCGAGCAATTCCAGCGACACTATATCCTGAGACTATACCACATTTTGGGCGTGAATGTTGCACGTATTCAATATTAGTTAACTGTAAGGTTAGCTTTGGAAAACTAGAGCTCGCCCTGAATATACTAAATTTGTGTTAAAGGTGCGGCAGCCTCCGTGGGCAATGACCCAACCAAGCGCCATATACGCAGTAGATGACTCGTGGTAAGCGTGGCGACTCCAATGTCGCCTTAATCAAGGCATTTTGTAATTAACGTCCCTAATTTTTATTATGATTTTTTATGAGAGAGAAGGGAAATAAAAGCCGAGTTTAGGTCCTATACTTCCATTAATGTAGAATTTATTGGCATTTACTGAAGGATTTATTGGAGAACTTACCTTAAATAGTGAGAGTCTCGATAAATCCTTCCGAGACCCGTTTTATGGCGGAGACAATTTTAATCCGCAGTATCGCAAACTTGCTACCTGTTCTGCTTTTATTTTTTTGCTGATCCGCCCCAATCGCGGTTTTCTCAAGCAATTTATTTTAAATTCAGGTTTTATTTGTATCCCGCGCCAAGATCCTTCCCGTTTCTTGTCGTTTTATATTGGAATTCACGAGTCGTTCTTCCTACTCCGGTTCGACCTTTTGACTTGCCTCGGGGAATATATCATTTATATATTCAGAGAGGCTGAAATTACGCATCCTGTGAGGAAAGAGTTATATTTTGACCCTGTCAGTCTTTTCGATTCCGACATTTTTAGGAAAACCCCGAATCTTTTACGTTCTCAAGTATTGTGTCAAGTTCTGTTTTTTATTTTACTCGTTTTGATCGAACATATTGGTGGAAACGAAGGATGTTTTTCTCTTGCTTTCATTCGGGGAAATATTTTTCCGTTCAAACGATACATTTTCTTTGCTGATGTTGCTACATACAGGCTATTTTCCCCTCAGCCTTGGAAGGAAATGTGTGACAGATGCTGGTATTGCAAGTTATTCAGCTGAGTCATTACTTTTAGCTTTGTTTTGCTGCTCCCCTTATCGCCTGCATTTACGGTGGATACTGAACTCTGCAGTTTAGCTGCTAATGAAGTAAATTGACGATACTCTTTCCTTGGAAGCGTAAATTGTTCAAACGCTAATAATTTGAAGCCTTTTGCCGTCGCGATTACCATTTCTATTCACTTAGTCATTGAGTTCATTTTTCTACGTGATTATTCAATCATAGGTCTCAAGTAGGTTTTTGTATACGTCCTTGGCATTCTGTAATTTGCGTGTACATGTTAGAAATATCCTTTACCTTCTGCACACTCTTTAAGATATTTGGGGTCTAAAGTTCGTCTAATATTAATGTCAGCTTACATTGAATAATATTTTAGGAATTTTAGTCTAAGTTCTTGATGTCCTTTTGTTAGCAATTCATAAAAGGTTTGGGTCAATTGGTAGTTCAATTAGGATCAATGGGTGGTTGCATTTCGAATATATTTTGAAAGTGCTCATCCAACCTTTTCTTCATTCGGTGTTCTTAATTCTCCAATGTTGATGGAACGTGAAAATTCACTCTGGGACACACTTCTAGGTTTAGCTTTGACCATCGCCGCTCTCACAGATCCTGCGCTCGGGCTTAGGGGCGGTATGCGGCCGTTCCGTGTCATGCCACCAGTTCCAACCACATCCACTTCAGTATAACTCGCATCAATGCTTTTTCCTCCTGCCCTTCCCCTTTAATTAACATGTAATCAGCCTCTCCGGAGGAAATGAATGCGGCAGTTGAAAGAATCAACACCCGCACATCGCCTTTAATGTTTCCATCAAATGCATGCGGTTTGCTATTTGCAAGGAAGTGTCAGTGATTTATGCTTCCTCTCCCTGGATGCAATGGACATGAATACAGATGTTTCGAGCGTTGAACGTCCACGGGCAATCCTCGACTCAAAGGTACATACATACATACAATACAGATGGCCCGTTATCGCTTCCGATATCGCGTTGTCGTTCCATCGCCACACGTGACGGAGGAAACCCAGAGGCCGAGTGGGATTACCGCTTTGCGAGATGTTTTTACGCGAGCGCGTGTGTCGGCTCGCTACGTTTTTCGGGCTTTGTCTTCGTCGTCCAATTCCCAGCTCATTTAATCCGGCCATCCCATCCATTATGTCATGTCACCATTGGGTAGCGGCCGGCCGACCTTGCGGTCTCCCTATATTTCGACCCTTGAGGAATTTTTCGAGCAGAAACGTCGGCAGGCCACGCGGCGGTTTGTTTAGCCATCTCCGATACCGTCATCCCCATTAAATCTGTGCCAGAATCTACGAAAGTGGCTCCGGACCGGTTTTTTTCAGTCGAAAGTTTCAGTGTTTTTTTCAGTCGACCATCCGGAACTTGGCCTTCCTCTACGGGCGCTATCGCATATTTGAGGTTATTTGCGGGGTCGTCTTCCCGACCCTTCGGAACGGCGATGATATCTCCGCCTTATATTGGCTGTGTAAATGAGACCAGGGGTTGCTGTTAAAGGAAAGGGACATCTTAGTTGCGGGTGCGCACCGTTTGAAAATGGGTTTATCGCTGCCATCTCGCAAATCGCCGATTTTCACGTGGTTTTAATCAGTCTTTTCCATCGTGATATCAAGCTTTGTGTACAAGTATCCATAACGTGTTGATTAACAATTAACATGCTACGTAACAATTGACACGCTGTTCATTAAGGCGACAGTTTTCCGACTTATTACTTTTCGTCTGCAACAATGGGATGTTTTCAGAAATTCGACTCTTTAGAGGTGCCACGGCTTGGTCGCATTTATTGTTGGCGTTGGTTGCGAGAGCTGGTGTTTGTCCCAAAAAGCGAAGATGAAAACATACATACACGACGTAGGCCTTCTTTTTAGGTGTAAAAGGTCCCGTTTCTCAATTCATCAGTTACTGTGTTGTAAGTGTACACACCAACATAAGATAGCGAACGAATACATAAATATGAGGACACAAAGATCAAAGAAAATTAGAAAAGGAATAAAAAGGAAAGTTCTGTGGTCTGATTCTGCAATAAGCCACAAAAATAAAATACATCTGTTATTGACTAATATTAATCATTCATAACAGAATTACGTGTGCACATGCCTATCCATGGTTGAAAGATCAAATGGGAGATCGGGGGAAAATGCAAAGCGTAGGTTATGAAAATATTTATAGGTACATCAATGGATTTATAGAGAGAAAGGTCTCTCTTACAAATTCATAATGTAAATGGAAATGGGAAGTCTGTTGAAAAAATAGGAGAGCAATCATTGTGGTGAAAGATATCAAGTCTTTATACTTCGATATTTATAATAATATATGATTCATGCATTAATAAATATGGAAGTAATATTTCAACTACATCAATCAAGTTAAAATATTAATTTCTGATTTAAGTTTTTTGTGCCTGCTTTAATGATAAAATTCCATAGTTATAAATTCCGGAATAACTCACTCCATTACATCTTGTATTTAAATTTATTCTTCATTGATTAAAAATCGGAAATGTGAGTAAGCACACTCTTCATATAAATATTTGATTTGTTGGTAATATCCTATTGCTTATGAAAGGATTTTACTGAAATGACTATGTCAATTACTTTGCCCAGAGTATCGCATAGTCCAGTTGTGAAACAATCTCCCGGCAATTAGTATGTCTTCCCCACGGCATGTCATAATCAATGCAAAGGTTCTGCGCATACTTGGATGCTGAGTCACAGAGAACACCTTGATTACATGTCCAATCGGTGCCGGTTTGTAAGGTACGCAGTTGAATCGACCAGTCAGGATACTTGAATCGGTACAGTTGCAGTGACAGATAGTATGTGTTAAGTGTCAGAAATTGTCTTTCGTCAAAGTGATTTGTTTTACATATACTGCCCTCTTTTAGTTGCTCTCCTGTTTCCGTATTACTATTTTTATAGTTTCTAATAAACCCTGTGATGTTTCTTGGCGTTGTTATTTAAGAAGCATGAATCCTTTTTTTTCTTTTGCTATAGGTATCGCCCCTCCCTCTACGTTATACAGCCTGCTGTGATTGGCCATCAGCGTAAGAAATTTTGTTTGCCTCGTTAATTTGGAGAAGTTCAAACAGCATCTGGAACGTACTGATAGGCTGACCTTTTCCCTTTCTGTGTGCAACTAATTATATTGTGATTTTGCATAAGATGATAAATCGGACAACTTCTTCCTGATTCATATAATCAGATAAATTTTTAATCTAATATTATTTTGTTTGTGTATATCGAACATTTGTATTTAAATTGTTTGCTTTTACCATCACTGCTTTTGTAATAGTCTTTGTCATATCCAATCATAATTTTATTTTGATTTGTTTAGCAAATCAAACTTTCGTATCCGAGGATAACTCTAATATTCCAGATATTCTTGTTAATATTTTCGCTTTTGTAAGCATCATGTTTCTGTTTTTTCTCTCTTATTGTATTTAATATTTTTATATATTGAATACTTTATTTTAGGGATATCTTATTAAGTGTACAACTTTCCGAATTATTTTCATAATTCCAAATTCTGTCTCAGCATTTAACTTTGTTTTTCTTCCTCGTTCTCTACTTTTCGTTAGTGGTGTTCTTCTGCTAAAGTTTCAATTTTTCTCTTCTGTGCAAGATCCTCAGCATTTAAAAAGTCGAAAAGAATTTTTCTTCTTCTTTCTACAGTCTTCTGCAAATATTTTGTATATTTTTGTATGATACATTTGATATTTATGTACACCTGTATTGTATTGCGTATTTGAAATTTGTTTGTAAATTATTTTCTTCCTGCTCACTGTCTTACTTGATTACGTTTCAATTCAGTGTCATAAAATTGCCGAAATAAAGATGCATGTATGTTTGTGTATGTTTAGGACCCACTACCCTCAATGCGGCGGGGCTCTCGAAGGCCCCAGCTGTTTCGATTATGGGCCTCCGTATTGTTTGCTGCGGGAGATTTCATAGATTCTTCGGCACGCAACTGGATATCACCATCGAATAATCGGAAGAATGTAATACCTGAAATCCAATTTTTTATGCATTAACGTAAGATTGGCTCTATGATAAATTACAGATGCCTAGATCTATCTAGCCGCGAGAGGTGTAGAACGAAATAGCGAAGAAATAATACGACCGATGATAAACCATAGTAAGAATCATCACGTCTGAGATAGACGGTGAACTTGCTCTGTTTGTCCATCGATTTCGTAATCATTTACAAACTGGAGGAATATTGAGGAAATCCATATCTATTTCATTGACTTCATCGGAACAGCTGATAATGCCCCGATCAAACTACTATCGTGATTTATCATCGAAATAAAACACTTGGGATGAATACAGTTTACACTGTTTGATTAACAGGAACTTTCTCGAACACAGTGCTCATGTTATGTTACAACTTCCTGCTATCTAAGAGCGGAAAATTGATTTTTTTTCTAGCAATGCGATAAAGTTCGAACACCGGCACATAAGAGTTTACTGTGTTTTACGCGGATAAATTGTGAACCATTGTGTGTAATCTTATATTGTTTAAAATAGTACTGGACACTTCGGTTTTTCCAACGCAATACCGTTGTTGCGTGCCATTTATCGTGAAATTACGAAGGATATGTAACTTAGCAATTAACAAATTGTAGTATGTACGTGGCATAGCATTTCAAAAGTACGAAGTTATTTCTTTTAAAATTATCTGGAAGGATACGTATGACATCGATACGGAAATCCTTCACCGTAAATATCATCGTGGTTGTATATTAAAATACTTGAAGTTTACCGTGTCTATTGTCCGCGCGAGAAACAATCTGCGAAATATCGAAATTAAACCTCGGTAGACAAGTGGGTAGCGCGTTCGCCTTATTGAAAGGCGAACGCGGGGTTTGATTCCCGGTGAGGATCCATATGTGCGAAATGACCTTAGTTCAGAAGCATTTAAAAAAAGACAGCATTAGCATTGTTAAAAGTGCTTCGTCAGCTGAGGTCATTTCGCACGTATGCCCCCACCGGGAATCGAACCCGAGACCGCTTCCAATTCGAAGTCGTTGCCCACTTGGCTATCCGGGGGCCCACAAAGACACTCCTACTAAAATTGAACACGTAAATGGAATACCCGAAGTCAGAGGAATAAGTGATGAGTGAATGAATTATACGTCATATGACGACGCTACCTCGGTATCGTATGGGGGTCGGTACATACATATGGGCTTCCGACGAAGAAAGTTTCGCTACCCCCGCTCCAATCACAATTTTTGTGAAGGGATGGAAAAGTATAACATCTCACGTCAAACGGCAGGGCTATTAGAGTTAGATCCGTTTTTCCATTGTAAATTTTTACGCGCTCGTAAGATTCTCCCGTCCCCGATCGGCCAATTACGATGTTCTGAATGACAGCTTCGGAGCCCTTATCGTCGCCGTTTCAATCTGTCTCCACCAGAGATAAAAATTTCCTCGGCGTCTCAGCCCTTGAACTTTGCTCGCCGTAAAAGTGCGGATTGTTTTCATTTTCAGAGAATAGGCACCTTTCCTTAGCTTATTTCGGCCCAAACTGTGTCATTTTTTCCCCTCTCGAATATGATGCGGCTTTCCAATCATTGTGATCATCAAACTTGGATCCCTTAATCACGGGCGGAGATCGAAGTTTTTGACCTGGAACTTTTTCTAACAAACACCGCCGGCTCTCAGGTTACAAGACATAAATGGTTCTTTTTTCCACCATTCCTCAGAGGTGGTTTTTAATCTTTTTGTCATGCGGCGCATACTTTTGGAGAGTTTTAGTGATTAATTTGTTTATAATTCATGCTCAAACATACACATCTGCAAAAATGGGAAATTCTATCCTATCTCTAAGTATTTTCAAATAAACCAGGAAAATCTTGTTCTCAATTGTATAAATACCCTTGTATTGCTAAGAATTTACCTCATAGAATAAGTTGTTCAGGGTACGTGTTCACTTTAATAGCCTAATGGCTCCCTTTAACCGGATTTGCTACCTCTCCATTAAAGTAGCTCAAAGGATTCATCAAAGTTTTCCTTCCTATAGAGAGGAAAACGGCCGAATACTACTTTACCAAGGGTTTTAAATTGGAATACTTCCTCACCTGTACGTATTACATTCAGTTTTAGTTTCAAATACGTTCAGATACTCCTTAATTTACGCAGTCAAAAAATTTAATAGCCGTTACGTACTTATATGGGTGCATAAGCTGGCATTTGCAAGAACGGCTGACTGCAACCTGCAGCGCAACGGGTTGAATTAAAACGTGGAACCGAAGAACGAAAAACTGTAAAGCGCTAGAATTAAACAATTGGGAACCCTTAAATGATGGCTTACAAAATGGATTTCTTGTTTAAATGACAGTTGATGTCCCAGAATGACGTATTTGGATCTGAAACAAGAAAACTTAATGAAAGTTTTCTTATTTAAGTTGCGGCGTGGTTTTATTTTCGATTTAAGTGGAGGTCGGCGTTGTCTTTATAGGGTAACTTAGATTGGGCTTCTCGGAGTCAGTATTTCCCAATCTCGCTGAATAAAGATTATTTTTATTGTGATACGCAATAATATATACAGTCGTATGCAAGATGCATGCTAGAGTTGGGTAATTGTAAGTGCGGACCGGGTTGCAATTTCGTTCGGACCGCGATCTATTCGAAAACAAAATCAAACTTTAAATACCTATGTATTTTTTTATGTATTTTTCTTAGAAAATCTTTAATTAAAAAGTTAATATATGTGATCGCAACTTGATGAAATTGCGTTGTAATGATGAAAATAGGGTCATTAGTGAAAACTTTAAGTTAGTAAATTAGTCTCATAATTATTTAGAAAGACCTCGGTACGTAGGTACATTTCCCCGGAGTAAATTACCCAACATTATTTTTACGGGGGTTCAAGTTTTAATTACTAACAATATTTGAACTTGTTCTTATTTATTCCTTAACCTAATCTTACTTAAGGAAATGGGTTAGATGACTTGGCACGATAACTCGTGTTCTGGTGGAATAGCTCAATGGATAGAGCAACCGACCGGCAATTGGGAGACCCGGGTTCGAGTCCCGGTTCCGTCAGACTTTTTTCGTGTCCGTTTCTCCTTGGGAACTAATCTTATTTAATAATTAACCCGTCAAATATTTAACGATTGATAATCATTAATTTAAAATGAATGAAATATACGAAATTATAAATATTGATATTAAACTCGATAAGCTTAATCTTACTATATTGATGTATTTACGATTAATTATTTGACGTTTCTCTTTGAATAATTTCGTATTTAGTATTTTAACGATCTTTGCATCAACGATATGTCAGTGCTATTTAACTTTCGGAACCATTGGTATCACTTTCTTAGAAAAAAATCCTGGGACAGTAAAAAATTAAGTGCCGATGACCGCTATACAAAAAAAACTCCCCCTGCGGTCCGCGAATGAAACTTTTACCCCGCCTCATTCCTAGAAGTTCATCATTTTTAACGTCTCGTCCGATGTTCCTACTAAAAATGCTTCTTTTACAACGTTAACCCTCTACCGTTATAACCACTAATCCCTTTCGAGTTTTCTAAGGCGTTGACCTTAATTCCTTACGATCGGAACCAAAGTTTGGCGACGTGTATCCACGTAGAGGCACTAGGAAATCCCACCATCGGTAGTTCCGGCTTCTCAAAAAAGTGCCGCCTATCCGACGAAGCGAAAACTGGCAATCTCGCCAATATCTGATTTCCCGAGAGCGGGCGCTGGATTTTTCGTCACGTTAGATTATTGCGAATAAAAATAGTTCTCCTTGTCGCTGTTTAATCGTCGTATTTTCCTATGGACGATTTCGAAGAGGTTAAAAACATACTTCTCCCTTGGCGGAACGAATTTTCAATCAATCTGAAATAGGTCTAGCGTGTCGAAAGCAATCCTTGAGTATTGAGATATTCAAGTAGTTGTAAATATGTCACTGGTTTTGATTGGAAGGATATTCCTTTTACTTGGAAGGTCTTTTCCGTCGAACTGCAGAATCTGTTAATGAAAGAATAAACGAAATTATAACACAATCTCCTCCTTACCTGGTTCTATTCTTTCTATCTTTAGGCTCATTTATGTAGACATTTTATATAGAGAGTACCGTTAACACCAAGTCCATTCACCGTATTCCGATGAGGGCAATAACACCTAAATTCGTGCTCTAGTCTGGATTCGAACCCGGTGCCCCGGTGTTGCTACCACCCCTAATGCTGACGCCTACACCATCGGAGCCGGTCAACGGTTGGGTTACCAGTAGTGTTGTTAAAAGTGCTTCGACTGATTAGGTCACTTTACACTTGTGGGCTACCATTGGGAATCAAACCCGGGATCTTTTTCATCAAAGGCGAACGAGCTAACCACTTGGTTATCCGGTAGCCCGATCGGTTTCCTTCTGGCCGTAAGTCGTTTCTCTTTTGTTTGTGGAACTATTCTTACAGTACAACTCTTCTTATCTTCTTACCTCATGAGTGTATCCGACTTTTCAGAACGGCCTAGGCTGCAAGGACTCCGAATTTCGTATACGTAATCTGAGAACTTAGTCTCGTAAAATTGTTCTGTATCATTAGGTTAGATTTAAAATTTTAAATGGATTCCCCGATCAATATTTGACCTATAATTTTGATAGCGAGCCTAAAAAAGATATATCCACAGAAGAAAGAACACATACCAGAAAGAAATATCCACATGACCTATCTTCTTGAATGCTAGGTTTTAAGGCTTGGCGTGAAGAAAATTTTTCATGATCAAATTTAGCATCGGAGCAAATGGTTATTATCATTATTATTATAGTTGAGAGGTTGCTGTTAGGATCCTGATCATAGTTGAATACATGGGTCCCGCTAGTAGGATGAAAATTTCTAAATATCACGATATCAAATGATAAAATACAAATAGAAATTGCGAAAATAATGAAATCATAGTCAAAATTAACTTGTGAGGGGAAATGCTTTATCTCACCAGAAACTTTAATAGCAGATTAACAGCGTAAGTCACCTAGTCGTATGGTAAAAAATCGCTTAAAATCTTCCTACAATTTATTACAAAATTAGCTCTGTTCTTTCGACATACCTTTCTGTATCACAGGAATTGCCGAGTGATGCTCACATCCAGTGTTTCCGCCTGAAAATCTGATTCGGCGATCTGGCGATCTATTCGATAGCCTTACTGATTACCGGTCGTCGGGAGAGATTTGTTTGCGATACGACTCGCATCGAATGGTCGAAGAAGATTTTTTTAACTTTATTTCGACTCCTTGCCTGACCTTCGCAACGTTGACGCCATGATATTTAAAGCCCTTCACGGTTAGACGGTTCAATTAAAGGCACTTTTTCCTTCTTCGGCCTTCCTTCGCAAGGTGCACTAGAAGAGCTCTTCTGCTTAACGACGTTTCTGAAACATAACCGCAAACCGTGATGGTTTCGCCGGAGTTGAAATTAAGTAATTTTCGATAGTCGTTAATTGCCTGGGAAAGTAAGCAGTATAATGGATACTTATGGGAAAGGTCTTGCAGGAACCTTGCATTTGATTTGTCTATAGTACTCTTGTACAATTTATGGTGTCTTCTCTCACTTTTCCCAGAGTCTTTTTCAAATCCATAGACATATCTACGACTACGAATTTCCCCTTCTGGTGGCTTTTCTGAGCGGAGTTAATCTGGGGTGCGATTATGTAATTTTATAAATAGCGATTTCCCCGAAATTTGCGATAAATCCGACATATTTACATGGTGGATACATGTAAATGTGGCGATTTTATTGCGAATTTCGGAGATATCATTAGTTACGAAAGTTACATAATTCCACCCCTGATTACATCTGATTGGCACTTTATTCGGTGAGTTGGGCCATAGCGGACCTCTATTCCACCTGACCTATTTTAATCTTTAGTTTTAATATTCTTTCGAATATAAATTCGAGGATGGCGTAGGAAAAATTTCCAAACTTAAGGGAAGTGAAGGGAAGCACCCACTGAGGGCTGGGTGTAAACATGGAAAATATTCAAAAAAAGACAGACGAAACCTATATTCCTTTGAATATTATGTTTTTATGTTATATCATGTATGTTTGTATACTTTGTAATGCATAGGAATAAATACCATTATTATTATTAAAATAAATACCGACGTATTTACAAATTTGATTCATGTTGCCATATAAGGGATTCAGTTTGGATTTTACATTGAGGAAAACAAGTTGAACCGTTGTCGAAAACGGTTGTTCAGACGACAAAAAGCTGTCAAATTGTAGACTTTATCAGTTCTCTCACAAACATTCATTTATTGGATAATTACTTGAGGGTAAACAGTAACAATGGTTTGACCACGCCATAGCCAGGAAAAATTCAATAAGAGACTCAGTTATTCGCGAACGATACGAAATAACAATAAATTAAAGAGGTAATTCTAATCTTGGTGTTTACACCCCCTGCCACACGCCGAAAGGCGGATTGCATGGTATTTATGTAGATGTAGAATTAGCAGGGACTCGAACCCGCGACCTTGATATTTGGTAGGCTAGCATTCCAGTCATTCTTCCACCAAGGAACTTGAATTAGAAGCATCAAGTTTTTATAGATGATGCATTTCTACAATGATATTCTGCTAGATTCTTAGTTGGATATGGGATTAATTAGTTTTAATGCAAAATCTAATCGATCTAAACTGTTCCGCCCGAACTTAACGAACCGAATGAGGATTTTAATTTGAGTTACAGCTTCATGTGCTGAAACACCTCATGATATTCGCTGGGGTAAAATAAATAAAAGTGGGACTCCCGGATAGCCAGGTGAACAGCGCGTTCGACTTCAGTGACTTCGGTCCCGGGTTCGATTCCCGGTGGGGACGAACGTGCGAAATGACCTAAGGTGTCGAAGCACTTTTGACAATACTACTACCACCATAAATGAAAGTGGGTTGAAAACCCTCTTACGACCCAGGTAGTTAATCATGAATTATTGGAAACGCCCAATGCGTTAATTCAGAAGTATTTTACGAACACCTATCAAAAAAAAATCCCTCCGATTTTCAGTTAAAAGAAAGATTGTTTTCATTCAGGACCATAAAATGTTATTACAACCAAATGCAAGAATTTCCAAGCAACAAAATCTGTCTCTTCGAAGAGCTATATAAATTGAAACGTAGCTGTAATGTTAGTAGGGGAGATGGAAGTTATTCACGCAATGAAATATTTCGTCTCTCTTCTTTAATGGGTGGGGGGTCCTTGGTGAGGTGCTTTCACTTTCGCAAGGATTCAGGTTCGGACATGACAAGCGGTTGCACATGTTCTAAGATTACCACCTGATCTGATTCTGATTTACCATCATTCAGTCTTTCCTTCGCAAATTAAGTATGAAAATATTTTCGGAAGTCCTTAAAGTTGGCCAGCAAGAAATACGATCCTCATTCTTGAGAATCCTTTGATTCGCGCTGAAATTAAATAGATCGATTTAGATATTTGTCGATTATCTTGGTACGATTTCTCCTACTGCATTAAATATTACTGCTAGAGGAGTTGTGGGAGAAAGCTGGATTCTAGAAATACATTTTCAGACTTAAATATATCCACGGCGATAAAATGTAGGCTAGCTGAAATAAATTATCCGCTCCTCTCTTAGGTTTCTTGAATCGATAGAATTTTCATTTCCATCGTAAATAAAAAGGGCCACGTGATTAACCGAACCCTTGGATAGGATCATGAGAGTGAATAAAGGGATAATACTGTCCATCGGATAATTAATCACTGATATGTTTCATACCTAAGCTATAGTGCTCTCCCGGATTACTCCTGTGAGATTAGCGGTTACATGCGTTATGAGGATTACAGCGATGTATGCATCATAATGATTCTCGGGATATTCTCGGATTGTGACCTTGGAAAATACTCTCCCTTTTCGATGTTCGGCCTTATTTTACATTTAGACATTACCACTGTTACTCATTGATTTATGCAAATAGGGCACTGGTTCTGTACGAGAAACCAATTCTTCCCGGTTCTTAGTAATGAAGCATTGAATGGATGATGAGTCTTCTTGCGTCGCGAGCGCTCGTTTTAATTGAGTAGACCGTTCAGCAACTTCGTCTTTAAGGAGACAGTTCTGTGATTCTTCACGTTTTTCCTGAAGGAATTCTGGCATAATTCGTCCGGAACGGGCCTTTTATGCGAAAATGTTGCCAACTTCGAGAATTTATCTATATGCATATTTGATGTTGTTCCGATAAAAAGCTAGCGTTACGAAAATGCTCTCAGACGCGGGTTGGGAATCCTTGAAAGAATGGAGTTTAAACGCAAGACTGCAATTGCTTAATAAATTCAGTACGTTTGCGGAAGACGTAAATGATATTATGCGAATCCGTTACTGTTACTTAACTCGATCGTATTATAAGAGAAGTAGGTTCTAGGACGAGGAATCATTCTTTCCGCAAATGACACGCGATTACAATAAGCTAAAAAAGTAACTCGAATGCTCGGTGTTTAAACACCCTGGCACACGGCGCTTGCGAAGTATTATTAATAGTTGATAGTTAACGAAAAATCACTTAAGTTCAGAATTGCACGTCTCCGAAATACTTCCGATTTTCTGAACCAAAAATTCATTCGATGGTGGAAAACGATCGACCTCCTTTTCGAAGTGATTGGAATACTGGCCAGTTTAAAGTGTGACTATAGCTGTACGATCTTTAAAAAGAGATAGGTTATTTGGGTGTGATTAGATAAGGATTTGTTTCGGGGATTTATAATCCTTATTGCAGAGAGACGTTCAGCTCTTTGTCATCTAAAGAGGGATCAGAAGAAAGGATTTGCAGGGAATGCTAAATTGTCATTCAACGAATTAAAATTGTCTCACGTACGATATATGTATATATCCACTCTTTCTGAATATTTATCAAGTGCCAATACAGCAGTTTCCATAGCTACTCTAACTATAACAGCAATGTTGGTTGAAATCCTCTTAAAAATAAGCTTGATCGCTGGCATTGACATTATTTAAATTACATACCGAAACTCTTAAAGATGCATCGTAAGACCGAAAGCCAAAGGCTCAGTGAAGGTCGAATTAATTCACAACGTTGGCATTTTCATACGGCGAGCAAAACGCGCTTAAACTGGATTCGAATTGTCTCTTTTCCGATTTAAATTGTTTAGGAAGACGATCTCTTCTGCAGATGGCCAAAGGAAGGGTTTTTAAAGTCTGTAGACGAAATGAATGCCAGCAAATCAATATGGCCGATAAAAATTGAAGTACGTCACCCGTGATGGCGTGGCGGGTCAAGGGATTCCATTGTCGCGGTGCCGTCTTCCATTTAGGAACACGTTCTCATCATCACTTGCCGTACTTGGAGGACATTTTATCTTTTGTTCTGTACGCCGCAAGCCCGGCCCCACAGTTGATAAAAAGAATTAATTCCGCGGTCGTAATGCATTAAAGTGTCGTCGAATCTCGTCGTTAACCATCCGTGGCCTTTATCTTAGGATTCATTTTTGAAGCCCGCAATCGTTAGAGCTGGATGGGTTTTCGAGGATAATAAGAGTGATTTTGCAAGAATTCGGAGCGTTATGAAAGGAAAAAGAATCAGGCGCAGCTAGCTGGGGAATGCATTTCTTAGGCCCATTCACAGCTCTTGTGTAATTCCCCTACTTTAATGGGGCTGTCGCGACAGAATAGAGCCGTCCTAATTTCGATTCGTGTTTACTTGTGAAAGAGAAGATGACAGCGCTTTGCGTTGATGCGTGAAAAATTTTCGGGAGGCCTTCGGTAATTTGGAAGTCGCTGACGATCTCATGGGAATCTCCCGGCGTACACGAAAGCACTAGCGACCGACAAATTCCCCAGTGGTGGAAGTCCCAAAACATGATATATCGACTAAACTCTACGGTAATTTCTCGGAAAGACACGCACCGTTCCATTAGGTACACAAACAATCAAGAGTGAAATTCAGGTTGCGATTGGTTTGTCTTGGGTTTGTTTTCTTTGTAAATGAGTTGCAAGATTGGCAGTGCAATGCCTGCGAGGGAGATTTCGGTAAACGTTTTCCGTTGTATAAGTTTCGGACTGCCGTTCTTTAGACACGCGATACCATTCTGTATTTTCAGAATGTAAATTAGGTAGTGTAAAGTGTACGAATTTTTACTGTTGGGAAATTCAGCGATTTAAATGCGCTGGCGTTATTTATACGCGTAAGTTGATGTAAGTTAGTTGTATCCAGAGCATAGACGCCATTTTATATTCGAAAATGTCTGTAGATTATCCCTGAAAAGTACCGAAAAAATCGATCGACCCTGAAAAAAAAGTCGCTATAAAGTAGTTAATAAGATAAAATAGCTTCAATTCGCTTCTATAAATAGAGTATCAGTTTAATAATTACAAAAATTACATTTTTAGTGGGAATATCATGTCTTTTATCAACTGAAAGTAATGATATTTTACTTATAAAATAAGTCAAACATGCTACGTTAAGAGTAGGTAGAGGATGGCCGATGTTTGCTCTAAGGCTGAAGCTCCTTAGAGAAAGATATGTCGCTAAAACAGTAAAAGGGTCACCAAAAGAAGGAAAAGGCTCTAGATTTAGTGCCAAAATAGCTAAATTGACAACTAGGACCCAGAGTAGCAGTTGTAGATCCGCTAGTTAATTAAAAATCAACTTTGGATTCAAGCGAAACATTCCGAGATGAATGTCCGAAGTGCGATTTCCAAGATATTTTCCATTGATTTGGAACATTTCTTCTAATTTAAATATAAAATTAGAAGTTGAGAAGTTTAATTAGATTAAAACTCTTAATTAAAGTTGAAACTTAGT
Organism: Ladona fulva; assembly: GCA_000376725.2. Classification (NCBI taxonomy): domain Eukaryota; kingdom Metazoa; phylum Arthropoda; class Insecta; order Odonata; family Libellulidae; genus Ladona; species Ladona fulva. Next base: position 108,159 of record KZ308166.1, read on the forward strand.
AGATGCTTCGTTAAAATACCCAGAAAAACCTTAAGTGTAGTTACTTGCGTTAAGTCGATGTAGGGTTCGATAATGAATATGTTTCATTGCTGAGAATGCCTTCTTCGTAATATTTATTTTTCATCGCGTGTTAAAATTCGATTTCGAATTGTATTATGATTTTGGCCCAAATAAATTTCATTCCAGTTTCCCAAAAAACGGTACCTTTCCCCGAATGGCATCGTGGCGTGCTTTCCAGGGAATTTTTTCTTGTTTCAAATTACCTTTTTCGTCTCATTAGTGAAAATTAGCCGCGAAATTTGACTTTTGAATATTTCTTTCTCTTCGGAGATCAGTTCAGATTTCTTTGTTACACGGGGCAGAACAAGTCTATTGCTATGCCAATTCTGATCATTTGCATGCTTCGGAGATCTGTTATATTTTCCGAGAACGTAATTCAAAATTTTGAGAAAATTGCGACCACTGGTCAATTTTTAAAACTTTATTCGTGCAAAATTGATTCGCTTGTGAAATTTTCCAAGTTAGTCCGCCATGTCCATTGCCGGTAATTTCCTCCTTGGTGTAATTCATACTTTTCCTCGGTTATTAAAAGGCATACTTGCAAAAAGCTGGAAAACTTAGGTGGAAACTGTAAAATACAATCAGTGAAAATCGTACCGTCGATAAAATTATGAGGGTGACGTAAAAATTGCAAGGATTTCCTTCTAGTTATTGGCTGTTGATCGATTTCTGAATTATTATTTTTGTCTGATAACTCACATTGTTATTTAATTCCTAATTCCGTATAATTCAAAGGTTTTTCCTGTAATCGCTCCTCCATCTGCCAGATTAGAGCTTTAGATCGCGTATCTTTTCATTGACTTTGCATTCTCATTGTTCTCTGATACCTCATTCAGTGAGGCTATTTCTTCAGCATTATCCCCTCAGTTTCCTTCTCATCTTAATGCATAGTAAAATCCCATTTTAATGTTAAATGGCTCGTTACTATTCTTCATTGTTTTAACTTCATTGCCTATATGTCCTGAATGTCCCGATATTTCGGTATTTACTGGTAATAGGGCTAAATTTTAAGCTTTTTTTGTTTACAAAATTTGGCCGCGGAAAGACAAAAGTCTGGTGGAAGCTTAATCATATATCATACACTTATTAAATATATACAATAAACAACAGATCATCTCTTATACATATTACACCCTATACACTACAATGAATCTAAATTTAAATAACATACTAACACAATTTACATTACCATATCTGAACAAAATTTACATTTTTTTCTGAACTCCTTTTTGTTCTTAGGTAAGGGTAGGAAGACCTCTTCAGGAAAACTGTTCCACTCTTCAATCCTTCCATTTATGAATGAGTACTTAGCTAAGTCAGTTTTTTGCTTTCTCAGTTTTAACTTCTACTTATGATTCCCGCGAGCGATATAAATCGGTTCTTCTATTGTATTTCTCAACTCATTCCAAGCCTAGCCACCGTTTCTTACCTCAAAGTTGCCTATCAATCGATTAATCCTCCGCCTTTTTTCTAATTATTCTTTACCGAGAATTTATAGCATTTCCATTAAGCTATCTTCTTTCTTATATATCCGTAATACAGATCTAGCAGCTTTTCGTTGAACTTTCTTGACCTTTTTAATATTATTTTTATCATGCGTATCCCATACATATGCCGCATATTCTAATATTGATGTAGCTGACATAATGCGTCCCCCATGTTATATAGGTCGTTCTGATACTGCGAGGAAAATCAGACAAATAGATGCTAGAACAAGCAGTTTCAAAAATTCATTTTTTCCGCGAGCGATACGCGAAAGCAATCGATTAGTTAAGTAGAGTCATGGTGCTTGCAACCCCTGCCACACGCCGAATGGCGGCTTGCAGGGTATTTATGTAGATGTAGATGAATATTGGCCTCGTTAATGCTTTATATCCTAACTCTTTCGCTTTCCTACTACTTTCCTTTAAGTTTCTCATCACGTAATGCAGATTTTTAAACGCTTTGGATACTATTCTGTCTACATGAGTACTCCAATCCAAATTTTGAGTTAGTATAACCCCTAAGAACATACATTTTTTCACCTTGGGAATTTTCTCCCTGTTAAACTCATAATTTATCTCTGTCATTTCTCTTATTTGTGAGTGTTATCAAATTCAATGGCTCATAATAGTATTCGTATAGAGCTCGTTGAAATGCGGACAATACCTTCTGTTTGCACTGGAACACCTCAAAGATCCGGCTATATATTATGCATTCAATCTGTTCATACCCACAGAAAGGAAAACTCAAAGCTAACCTAAAAAGGAAATCTCGAGATTCGATTCGACTTTAAATCGGAACAAGGATTCTAATTCGATTTGGATCGAAGGAGACCGACACGTCATCGTCGAGTAAGCCGCAAATACCGTGTCAACACTTAGTACTGACCGAAATATCTATATTTGCAATTTTCAGCTTCAGCGACTTTTACTACGAGTAAGAGAGGCCATATTTTAGCCACGGATGAGTTTTATGGTTAGGTATTAAAAAATTCAATTCACATCCGTGCTATGGAAAAATTGTGAGTTTATCCCCTCACACCCTCTTCATAATTAGTTTACAATCATTAGCATGCAAGCTCTGAACGACAGTAATCTACCATTTAACTGCAATTGATAAGATCTCTACGGGGAAGTTGCGTTCCAGGAATAACAGTGTCCCTTTAACGAGTGTTGAAAATGCCGATGGATAAATAAATTTCAGTTTTTATGGGATTTTATGTAAAGATGCCCGGGTTTTATGTCTCCCGCTTCTGGTGCGTCCTAAAGAGTTACCCGTCCATACATATTTATGCGATTCCGATTCTATATATTATCGATAATCGATACATTACTTATCTTGAAGTATACGATGACGACCGCGAATATGTGGCTGCCCTTTCTCGGTTCGATGGTAAATCGTTAAATAAACAAAAAGTAAATAAACTGCTAATTTATGATTTATCGAGGAAGCTGCTACTACATGAAATTCCATAACGAAAGGGAAGGACGATGACTCAGTAATGCTAGTGAACTCCTTCATCAACAATAACGGGAGTTAATTTAACTTATTTAAAAATGGTTATATGTTATTGAATAAATCCGATCCTTCTAGACCATAATGCGTGAATTGTAAGCCTATAAAAATAGATATTTTTCTTTTTTATAATATTAATAAGATGTTAGGCTAGAGGATTTGATGAGTACTGGATACATTTGCAGAGTAATTGCTATCACACTACTTCATCAATGTGAAGGGATATCTTGCCATTTATAATTTTGAAATTAACATCTAATTAATATTTTTACAGGGTTTAGCAATAAAATTAGTTTATTAATAAAAATGAAAAGACTATAACCTCGCCATTGATTCTATTTCGGCAGGAACTCCCCGCATATAATGCAATGGACATGAGTATCGGCGTTGCTTTTGGTAATGTTCCTCCATCAATCACGACGGAACTTATATTAAATTGAATTGTAAATTTGTAATAGTTAAATAAAATATTTATTCATACTATGAATGTTTATAGATATCGATTAAATAAAATTTAATGCGAAAAATTTAGGTAAACTCCCTAACGATTAACTTAATAAAATTTTAATCGACTCGCAATACCTTTCCTTTCTACACCTTACTTTGGTTAAAAATTTTACAAAATTTTCCCGCTGTAATTTATCTTTCACCTTTACACTGATAAGTAACTTGGCGTATTATCATCTCCTTTATCGTAACAAAGAAACCTGTAAGTCTCCTTTTGAAAATTCTGCTGATTAAGAAAATAATTGGTCGTGCTCATTGGATTCGTATGTACGTACGCTCGAATCATAAAGAATTTCCTCTTAAATAGAGTATCATCTTCCTGCCATTCACTCTTCATGTATGAGCCTAACAATCAAAGTATTCTTAAATCTATATGCTCGGCTTTAACAATCTCCTTACTCGTCTTGGCTGTTTACAATTACAAAATTTTCGTCTTTTTGGTCCGAATTCTCGCTATTCCAAATCTAACACGACATCATATGGCCGAAATGATAAGCTTAATTTAATTTTCCTTATGGTATTTGTCTCGATATTGTTGGACCATAATTCCTAATTTAATTGTTCAAAAGATAGAAAGACCCTTTGGTAAAAATAATTAGGTATGTGATGGTCCTTTAAGTTTTATATTTCTATATCATCGGGAAGTGCGTAAAGTTAACTTCAATGCGTTCTTTAATGGAGAGTTAATGGCATCAGATAGATAAATACATACATAAATGTATAAATAATTATGCACATGACGGTGATTATTAAGTAATTTTCTCTAAAATCTATCTAATCATAATTATCTTCAGGCGTAGAATAATAATAACTATAGAGTATAAACAGAGCCTGTCCGAGATACGGACGAGTCTGGAAGTTCATCAAAGTATCCATCCTTGTCCAAATCCACAATTTGTTAATATTTAAAATCCATCATTTTCTTATTCGTTGTGTCTTCGTGAAAGTGCATCAATATTGTCATTTTCAGATTTGCTAACGAATGATGTCTTTCTATATTTTAGTGTAACTATTAGCAGTTTATTCAAGTAATTTAGACACTCACATATACGGGTATTTTTTTGCAGTGTTATGTTTTCTTAAAGCAAAGTTAGAATTCCTGTACCCAAGTAGATTTCCTTCTTTTTAATTTAGTTTCATTGACTATCTCTTTCTTAAGGATAAAGGAAGGGAAGGTAACTTAGTAGGTTGAAAACCTACGAAAAATTTTTTTCACACTTGTTATCTCTTTCTTATTAAATCCTCTATGGGTGAGATAGGAGAGGAGACTGGTTAGATTCAGAAAAATATATGGTTTATTGTTTTTAGTCTACCAAAGAAGGATTTTTAACTCTCACACAACACTGAGGTCCCTGGTTCGTATCCCTGTTAGGACATGGCTGGTTGTACGCGGTGAGAAACGGTGGATTAAGAGTACTTAAGATTTGTCTCAAAAGACAAAAATTCGCCCAGATTAACCGTGATTATTATTGTTCTGCGTTTAGCATTCCTATGTGAGGTGCTGACAGGCAGGTTTTCCACACCCTTATTCACTATGTGAGTCTGCAGTGGAAATATTTTTTTCCGCGATCCCGTAAAATCAGTTTTTTGCTCCTCAAAAATCTTATTTCTTTCCTTTTTTCCCTATGTTTTTTCATTATTAAAGCCACGACATGGTTTCCTACACACCTTCAACTCACCCGATGATGACGGTGCACTCTTCGGAACCACTTACCGCTTCCTATTGCAATCTGTGGGGTTGTTAAAGCTAATAAATCGGTTGTCTTTCTTTTGTCGCTCTTAACGTGTTTCCTAAGCATTTTACCGTGGATCAGATCGTCGTCATCTCCGACATTGGCTGAAAATTGAAAACCAGGAAAAAATCCTCAGCTCATCCGATCCTCCGCCATATCTGCAGGTCCCTCCGCCAGAGCTCTCCTCGAGGAGGAACGTGCGCGCGCGCCCGCTTAGCTCTTATCCTTGACCGGAATCGGAAAGCGGGGTGCACTTGCACGCCTACTATACGTAACAGGTCATTCCTTCGCGGAGGAGTAGTCGGGCGGAAAGTGGGTGGCGTGTGCCGGACCATAGGTGTGGACGTCGGCGGCATAGCTCTCTATCGTTTCGGAGGGAGAGGCTCTCTCTATCGGCCGATTAGGGCGCCCCTCACGCGATGGCCATTCGAAACGAAATCTCCAACCGCGGGACTCTGGAAAACACCTGCCTTAACACGTTTCCACGGATTTTGTCGCAAGGCTTCGAACCGTATTATAGTATTGTTAAAATGCTTCGACATATTAGGTCATTTCGCATGTAGGCTCCCACCAGGAATCGAACCCGGGATCGCTTTCGTCGAACGCGTTGCCCACTTGGCTACCCAGGAGCCCTCGAACCGTATTATTTTTTTCCCGTTTTAGCTCCGGTTCGGTATATAAACTGGTCAGCTTAGTCCCGGTTTCCTTACTACCGCCATCGTCGAGCGATTCGATCAGTATTTTCCGACCATATCGACATATATTATACACATTTTTTTCACCCCCCTTCTCTGTGGGTGTTTTCCCGCTCAGTGGGGTTTATGTATTCTTCAACCTTCCTTGGGGATTTTTCCCCACAAACCCAAATCTTTTTGTGTTCTTGTTGCATTTTTTCTTTCAAGTTTAAATATTAAATTAAATTTATATATTGATATAAAGATCTTGAGCTTTCCTGGTGGATACTATGTAAAAAGGATTCTGTATGATATATTGTTATGTTATGTATTGATAAGTGAGGTTAGTTGGAAGAGAAGCCAACATGGCCTAACCTTGCCTTTATAAAGAGTTTATTCATTCATTAATTCATTTATCCTGTTGAGAGCTCGTTTCACCATCTCTTTTTCATTTCGATCACACTCAATCGTAGAAAAAATTGCGTCACTAAAGAAGTAACGATCATAATAATAGATCGGAAAAATGTACATGTCAAAGATTCATTTTAGTTGTAAGTCGTAGTTACACATTTAGTGGAGCTTCTTCCGATTACGCCTAATTGAAGTGGTTTAGGGACTCCGATAGCCGTGTAGGTAACGCGTTCGACTTTGGTGAATGCTGTTCTGGGTTCGATTCCCGGTGGAGGCTCACGAAATGCCCTTACCTGTCAAAGCATCTCTTAAAAATTACCACTAAATTAGTATAGCTTGGAACCTTATATCGGAAAGAAAGAAACAACGCATTTCGGTAACGAATCGGGTTCAAGGATTCTAATTCTTCGGTTCGCGTTCGGTTTACGCTGCGACAAAAATATTTTTTCTGTTCTGTTCCGGTTCGATGCCTTGTTTTACCGAGCCGGTGTATGTGAACCTATCGGTTTCTCCTCCCGCATCGCTTTTTCCCATCCTGCACGGTCTGACGGTCTCGGGAAACACTTTTCTAGGCGACAATCTCAGCGTTGGTGCGAGGTTGAGGGAGGGAGGGTCGGGGGATTTTCTTTCTGCGGCGTCCTGTCGTGTCTTCTCGGCTGAAGTTGGCGCTCCGTTTATATTTTTGTCTTCTAGCTTCAACCCCCTCTTCTTCTTTCTTCCCCCTCGTCACCGGCTACCACCAGCTACATTCCTCATCCAACACTGAGGAAAAGACCCCCCACCCTCATAAGCCCTCCCTCTCAAAACTGCTGCTTTCTCCTCCCCCCGCTACACGGCGTGACTCTCTGCCCGATACACGTTTCCAAAGATTTCGCCCGATCTCTCTTGGCATTTCGATTCGCGTTTTTCTCGTGGCGATGCCTTGGCCAGCGCCCTCTTCCGAAATCGTGTCTCTATTCGCCACTATTCGAAGCCATCCGCGTTCCAACCTCTTACTCACGCTCCCTACTTTTAACATACCTCTCTCAGAGTTCGTTTCGCGTGTTTCTAAAGAAGAATTGGTACTTCTGTGGTCTTATTCCATCCACTCTAACAACAGATTTTAGGCTGTACACAGCAAATGACTTCCTTAAAGAATTGCAGGTGCTTCTTTTGGATGAGAAAAGCAAAGTATGACGTATAAGGGTCCTTAGGATCTAGAATGTGGATGAATTGCGTAAATGTCCACAGTTTTCCCTCTCAACCCATCTACGATACATTTGGAATATTTGGGGACTAATTAATGCATTTAATAATTTTGTGCCCCAAACATGATCCAGTCGGAATGCATTTGACTAATTAAGGCATTAAAGTACTTAAATTTTAATATTTAAACGGAAACATCTCAGATCAACATATTCAAACGCTCCGTTACTGTGAACTTTTTACTATACCACAGAAAAAAGTTCACAGTAATGGAGCGTTTTAATATGTTTAATATTAATAATTACCACAAGGTTAGCCCTGAGTCTGTATCGTTTATCTCAGATCAATATGGTAGCGTCGATGCTAAGAGAAAACGGAGTGCTACACAATAATATCATGCTATATCTGAGTTTCTAAAAGGTAGGAACAGAAACTTGTGGTAGGAATCATTCTTAGCACCGAGAAGTACTTATCATTTTGTTTACCTGGAAAGGGAATTGCAGGCAGTATTACAAGATGGCGGCGTTTAACCGCCGGGCGCGTAAATGACACGCAGAGGCGCCACTTTCGCCAATTATAGTTTTTGTTACGTCATTATGACTGGTACTTTATTTAAGCCGTAAAATACGTCATTATTGAGGTTTTCCTGGGCTAGGCGTAGCTAGGCTTCGGAATTGGCGATGCGTAAACATCCGACAGTAGATCATCCCTAGATTAACTGATGATCGTAGCTACTCCAGCGTGATTATCGGAAAATGCACTTCGATGACCGAAATCGAACACCACGTGTGTACACGCGTCAAGGCGTTCAGATTACCGCGATAACCAAAGGAAACTGTACAAAGTTATTAGTGATAAGAAATTTCGAAGATATTGTGAGTTATTCCAAAATCCTTTACTGAGATAATCACTTCTCCTTGGGCGGATGTATATCGATCGTGTGTGGCAACCATCTAAGCGTGCAACAGTCAATAACACGTCAATATTTTAATTTGGCTAAGTGGTATGGTATCCTCAAGGTAAAAGATTTAGGTTGTGAAGCTGTTAATTAAAATAACGTGGAGGTTAGTAGTAATTAGTTGAATAACGTCGAGTTAGGGATGAATTTGCACAAGATTATTGTTGCAAGGAACAGCATCACGTGGTATTTTAGCGCCGCGTGTTAACAATCGTTTCCGAGATTTAAGAAATATAATTCGAAAAAGTCAAAGACCGAGTATGCTGAAGTTGTACTATGAAGAGTTGTACTATACTATATTATATTGAAGCACAGTACTTCTGATGCCGGTAAATTCCTTTCTTTTTCCTAAAAAAATAAATAATTTTCCTAAAAAATTCCTAAATTGTGCCATCAACTTTTATTCTTTCTGGGTTTATTAATTGCTAATTCAAAGTTCGCGCTTCTCTGTGCTATATTTTTATCAACATAATTTCGAATTTTCCTCCTCAAGAACTAAGCTAAAGGTAAAAAAGTTTCCGATTGCCAATCACCGGAACATGTCTATAAGTTTTAACTTTGTCAGCTATTATTAGCAGTAAATTAACGGTAATCAAAAACTAATTGTAAATATGTATGTCTGTTACCTAAATTCAGAGCTATTGACCAGCTTACGGAATGCCGAGGATTTTCTTGTGGGCGCAACCTTTGCCCAACCTATTGGTTTATTCTTACAGTGTGTAACGCCCTAATTCTTGCCATCTCCGTTTGCAGAGGCTCGTACAAATTCAACTTTTAAAATACATGAGTACTAAATTTCATGAGTAAACTTCATACCCTCTCTCTTGTCCACAAGATCTTAAGGGGAAATTCTCCTTTCTACCTTTCCACATTTTAAACTCTAAAAAGTCTAGCAACACCTAACAACTAACGATACAGTGCCACAGAACTGTCAAAGGTAGCAAATCCTTCCTTATTCATGGTGCCAGATTGTGGAATACAATTCCACGTAATTACGTTACATAGAAATCGCCCTCCTCTTTCCAACGATCAATATTAAAATCCCTTTTTGAAATTGAAAATAAGTGTATTCCTTCATCTTGAACTGACATATTGAATCTTGAAAGATTTTATTTATTTTTATTTCCGTTTCTTCGCGGATTTTTTCCGCCCCCTTCTTGTGTGGGCGTTTTCCCGCATCGTGAGTTTTTTTCCGTAAGCCTTCACCCGAGGAGTAATTTACCACAACCTAAATCTTTCATATATACTCGTGTAATGATTAATTTACTTTTTATTTTATATTTTATATATAGGTATATTTTTTAGAATTGTATAATTTTTTGAGTTGTTTCTTTGTATTTATGAGTTATATACATATATATTTATGAGTTATATATTTATTAAAAATTCAGAGATCCATTGGCCTAACCTCGCCAAAAGGGTTAAATAAATAAATAAATTTCTAAGACAGTATAGTGTGGCTGGATTATGATTTTCTGACTGCGTAATGACCCATCTTTTCATTTATTTGGCCGATGGATTATTCGATTATTATGATAGTTTCGAGTTAATTTGAATCATTTACTGCTATAATTTCTCGTCATGGTAGTAAATGATACCACAAAATCGTTTGCCTAGTTTACCAATAGTTTGTGCGATGCTTGATTTGTATTACTCAGGTTGTATGTTTTTCATTTCGGCAAACATTTGGTCGGTGGATTCGCACGTCCGGATATTCTTCACAAAAGTCGGTCTCGGCCAGATTTGTCGTAACAGACTCATTCTTCAAACGTCAGTGCCGAGGATGGCGTATGACTAACTACTTGGCCTCGAGTTCCTTCCTAGGGAGGAAGCCCCCATCCAGCCAGAAGTTAGAAAAATGGTTCCGGTCAGCTGACCCATCTATTTGGACCGCTGCATTCTTCTTTCTTTATCTCAATCTCCTAGTTGATCCTTCTTCCTCCCTCTGCTTGATCGGCCCCCTTAGTTTCTCCGTTCCTCCATCAATATCTCTCACGGACAAACATGTCCCCTCGTCGATCTCTTTCAGAATTTGGTATGTAATCTTCTCGATTTGCTGCGTATCTCTCATGTTTTTTCGTGTGTTTCTTGTTTACGACATTTTCCACTCGATTTGTGTGTAGAAATAAACAAGAAACTTCCCATTTTTCTTGTTTTTAAATTATCCGTATTCTTTTCCTTCGTTAGTTTGGTTTTAGTTTGAATTATACGAACGGAGATAAGAAAAATCGTTAATGTTCAATTTCTGATATGCAGGTCAACACCAACGACTTAATTGGGAGAAATTGGGACTAAGAAGTCCCATCTACCATTGAACCTTTTGTAAAATTGTGTGCAAAAACAATTGTAAAACGATATGTTTATAAACTACGTACTGAAGTTAGAGAGGTATAAATTAAGGAAATGAGGAAGAGAGTTGGTGTTTGTGACACAAAGAGAAACTGCGATAATAAGTTATCGTAGAAAAAATTCTATTTTGGAAAACTCCCAAGAAGAGAAGATGCGAGAAACTTGCACTAGGAATTGTAGAGAAAAAAGAGAGAGCTATTGGAATAGATAGGATTATTAAAATCCAAAAGGCTATCTACATACGCAATACGTATCAGAACAAGAATGTTCGTTGTATCGACAGTGTAGATTGACGATGAGGAAATAAATGACACTTAAGCGAATTGATGGATGAATCAAATGAAGTTACAAATATATAAAAAATTACAAATATTATTCAGCGAATGAAGATGTTAAAATCGAAAATTATAGCATGTCAGCTAGATTTTGCCCAGTATGATTAAATTCCAGGTTAACTAATCATACCAAAATAGCATATAAGAATGTGATAAATTACAGACGAGTGGTTGTTTACTTGGAGCTCGATATAATATTAAGATACCTTTTTATATGAATGATGACAAAGTTTCTAAAACGATGTAAGACCAACATGTAAAATCACTAGAAATACGCAAGAAAGGAATCTACGCAGAAGATTTTTATAAAGAAGTCTAAAAAGAAATATATGGTTTGAAAAATTCGTTGGATTAAGAAATGCATTCGGATAGTGTGTATTCAAATAGTATCTGTGAGAGATGTTTCAAATGGATTTTTCGAGTGAAGAATAAGTTTGAGGATTCGGATTTTATAGGGAAAATGCGTTCCTTGGTTTGAATTCAGTCTCGTGGAAAGGTAAGCGGTGTACTTCGGTTAAGATTTGGTATTCAAAGATTTTAATTTCCATTATTTAGCGTTAATGGACATAGTTCATTTAAATAAATGGCGAAGAAACTTACTGTGACATATTATTACTTGTAATCAGAAAAAGATGTGAAAAAAGATGGAGATACGTATTTGCGTCGATCTTAGGTCGAGATTATAGTTTATAAGGGTCTGGAGTGTGATCGCTTCTCCATAGGTCAAAAATAAATCGAATTCAAGAGTCTTTTTGGGAGTTACGTCGTAATTTTACTGAATAGATTTTGAAGTATAGCTGCAGAGCAATTTGGAAAAGAAGTAATGCCGCAAGCTTTTCTGAAGAATGTGCGTTTAAAATGCCACTATGAGATATTGATGTAATGAACGAGTGGTTGTAAAATAATAAGACAGTGTGTTTACACTTCACACGGAATTACGGTTGTGTATACATTCGAGTGATTTCTTTTCATTTTATTGTAATTTATGAATATACATACATTGTGAGGCTCGCGTAATATGTATGTAATAATATGTATGTAAATTACATTAGTAATGGTTTTTCTTCGTAGATAGAGGGCCCTTACGTTATTTTCCCTTAGGCTGCTGCTTTTTTCGTAGTTGGTAGGTTTTCTGGGTATAAGTAACAGAAAAAGTACATGGCCATTTTCAGCCGCAGTAGCTAAGGATGCAGATTTCTTCATAGTGAGAGATTTGAGTAAATGACCTAGAGCATGGATTACGAACCTTTTACGGCAAGAGTGCCATATTTGATAAATATTAAGGACTTCTGTGCCAACGCGCGACTCTGTGATGTCAAACTGTATTTTATTAAATTACGGAATTAAAATGTTGTAATTGACGTTATTAATGATTAATTATCTTTGCTAAACTGAACACCTCAGATCATCATTTATTTACACTGGGGCTTCATTTTAAAGTGAACTTTGCTTAACAGAAATAGGACCGTCAGAGTTCCGAGTGCCAAAATAATTCTCTCGCGTGTCGTAGGTTCGCCTTTACTGACCTAGAAGGCCTCAGAGATGGCGTGCCAATCTTTTGAACGCTAAGATTGGCGTATGGTGTGATTTCGCCTTACAATAAAAATCTTGGGGAAGGACCATTCCCTTTAGTCAGCTATTATCTGCTCTCTAATATGGAACATCTTTCCTTCGATCGCCATATTTTGGAAATCCTGAGGTTGATAGTTCACCTATTACATCGATGTAACCTTCCCTCCTATAAACATAGCATTTTTCAATACAATTTTATAGGTCTAGGTTTCGGAATTTCTTACCAATAACCATACATTGTAATATTCGTCTTATCTTTGGAAATCAATTATCCAGGTCTTCGATTGTTTTAATTACTTCGATTCAGTTTTCGTTGCTCAACGAAACGTCTGTGATATTGACCACGTGGGTCTCTGAAAAATTTCAGTAAAATTTTGTCCCCCGAATTTTCCCGCAAGTTTTTGTCGTATTTGTGAGAGTCCATAGTTCAGTCATAAGCTCGGCCTTTCACTCTGCGGATCTCCGTTCGATTCTGGAGTTCTAAACCTTGACCGCGCTTAACCTACTTGGAGAAAGAAAACCTACGGCGTTGAATTTACTTCCACCGATTTCTTAAAGTAACATAACAGGATGCCTTTAAATGAGAAAGTCATTTCACACGACTGCATGTGTATTATTTACTACTAGTCCTTTTTCCAGTAAACGAATGCTGTAAGGTCGGGTTCGTCGTCAACGGGTGTCAATGGTTTACTTTTCGACTTTTGTTTGGAAGTTTTAATTTTATTTGCATTCTCTGTTAGATGGTTCTGTAATTTAAATCGGAGGATTCATAATTCCTAACTTTTTTTAAAATCTTGACATGTTTATGTCACCATTATTTATCACCTCAATTATTTTCGATTATCTGGTTATTAATGAGGAAGATTTCTCTTTTTTCTATTTAGATTAATTCATACTGCTTTGGAAATAGGCATAAATTCCAATTATCATTTTTACTATCCTCCAGTTTTCTGTTAGCTATCTTCACCTCTAATGAAATATGTGATCTCTTATTGTTACAATATCGCCGAAATAAATATCAATACTCTACGCTCTGTCTCTTCGTATTTCCGCTCTACTGATCCACAGTTTTTCCGATTCTCGACTGTCTTCTTCTGGATAGAGAATGTTAGTGAAATTTGCATATTTTTCTTATCTATCATACTGTTTATTACGGGTCACCTCATTAATCATCTATCCTTCTCCATGCTTTCCTATTCTTCCGTAAATCTTTCGCTTCTGACGCATCCAAACATCTTCTCATACTCCCTTTCTATTCTTTAAACTTCGCACATCTTTAAAGGAACTTCTTCACCACATTCGTCTAGGGTATCGAATCTTAATCACTTTCGTTACGGTTGAATATAAAGGCCAATTTCGGTTCGTTTCCGATTTCCGGAACCCCGTAGTCAACCCGGTTCGTACCGGTTTTTCATTTCGACCATTATTTATCGTATTTCTTGTGGAAGGTTTTAGTTAGATATAACTTTTGTCAGTGTTGCATTTAATAAAATTTTAGAACGAATCTTGAGACATCAAAGAGGTTTTTGATTACATTTAATCGAATTCCGGGATGTGAACAAATAAAGTGAGAAGCCAATTATTAAAAATATAGTAGAATTGAAATTAAAGTGCCTCGACTGCTGTGGTCATTTTGCATTAAAAATATAATTGTAATTAGTTACTCGCCGTTACGCATGATTAATTAGTGGAACCTCTGTTACACTTATTTCTAGTGCGAACGAAAACCGGAACGAACTGAAATGATCGAGCAACGGTTTCTGTTTAGGTTTAAGGTCTTTAACTGTCGGTTAGAATTCCTTTTTAATTCCGGCACAAGACTTTTTCCGGACTAGGTTTTCGGTTCGTATCCAGTTCATTCAACCAGCATTTTGTTGGTCTACCTCTAGCATATTTTTTGCTATTGTTTTCTCATAAAGATAATCAATACATGGTTTTATTATCATGATTTCGTGTCGAGAGCTCGAAAGTTATTGCATCTTCGGTTAACTTAATATTAACACTTCCTGTGTGTGAAATCATGATAAAAAAAACCGTGTATTTATTATCTTTATAAGATAGCAATAGAAAAAATATACCAGCGGCTAAAAAAGGAAGAGGTAGACCAACAAAATGGTGGTAAAATGAACCGGATCCGAACCGAAAACCGATTTCTGAAAAACACTTCTATGAGTGCCATAGTTCCGCGATTTCCAGAACCTATTTTCCCCTTATTTCTTTCCCAGGTCTTTCTTTCTTATCGCCGTGTCCTTTGCTCGGTATCGATTAATTCGCTCTTTCTCCGTATCTCGCATCTCCTCTCTTTTGCGCTCTCCTCCGAGGTCCTTCATGCATTCTTCCCTTCTCCCCGCTCAATTCGTTTGTCATTCTCTCCCTTCATTTCCCCTCCCTTCCCGTTATCAGCCACTCTGCCTTACAAACTCTACCGTAGCTCCCTCATTCATTTCGAGCCTCCAAGAGCCAACGACCTCTCCCTCTCGCATCCCCTTTCTCTTCACACGTGGTCCCTTCCCTCCTTCCCTGCTTTCCCTTCTTTGCATACTTTTATTCTTCCTCCGCTATTCACGTACGAACAGCTTCGGTCACTTTATAAAGGTGAAGGGTGTCGTAAAATCTTTCCTGGGTTCTTGATTGTATAGGGGCAGCTATGAGCACCCACGGGGAGAATATCTAGATCAGGGGCTGTCGCACTGGATACGATTGCGTCCCAACGGGGGCGCGAATCCCCTGGGAGATTTACCTGGGGTGTTTACCGAATGAAATGTTCTCCATTTGTAATGATGGCACATGAATTAATTTGTACCTCTCGGCTATGATCAAACCCGTCCATATATACCCATAATTCCTTTCGATACACATTCGGGCCAATAAATTTACGTGTACACATTAGGTCAGTGTTTCCCAAACTATGTACAGCGGAACATTGGTTCATGGAAAGATTGTCGATTTTTCGCGAAAACCTGGAACCGTTGTATATTCTGCAACACCTGCAAGAAATTCAAACATGTTTTACTGATAAACGTTCAGACATGTCGAAAAATAATTAAGTATTCAGTGAAGAAAATAGCACTGTTTAAAAGGTGTGAAAATTTTTATTGATTACGTGGTATTACCTATCCAACAAAATATACAAGGTGTGCTTTCAGGAGTTACGAATTGTTCTTTGGCAAGTAAAGTCTGGAAAAGCCTGCCTTATGTGCTTCTGGATACTGAATGAAATATTGCTTTCAAACTTATTGTATGTTGGGAGAAATAGGGTCGAAAATATTTTCTAGATGAGTACGTCTAAAAGTCTTGTTACTGCGGAAATCAAGCTCCTTATATATATTATATAAGGAGGATATCATTTATATATTATTTCCAATATATTATTTCTAGTTGGGGCTCCCGGATAGCCAAGTGGGCAACGCGTTCGACTTCGGTGAAAGCGGTCCCGGCTTCGATTCCCGGTGGGGGCCCACGTGCGAAATGACCTAAGCTGTCGAAGCACTTTTAACAATACTACTACTATTTCTAGTTAATATTATTTCCAGTTTCATTGAATTTGTTTTGCGGTGTATGAATTTAAATTATTTTATCTCAAGCGTTTCTGTTATATTCTCCACGCATATTCGACGAGCTGTTCCGTAAATAGTCGAGATTGGAGCCAAAGCGACCTCAGATAATGAGAAAGACGATTAGGAACTATTACTTTGTTTTCATGGACGTGATGCACTGAGAATATCATCGGTCTTTTTCATTATCGTCTGATATCAGGTGGTAGAACTGTTTGAGTACTATAAACAGATTTTCTACAAGAAAAATTGTAGAATCTACTATTGCAAATTTAGAGTCAGACTTGCATAGGTTGCAAGAATCGACGTCAACTTGGCAGATCATGCTTGCACCAAATCCAATGACGAGTAATAAATTTCACTAATTTTAACATCCTCTGAGTTAAAATACGTGGAAATGTTTTCGTATATTCTCTTTATATTTAATAAACATCCTCTCCGAGCTACTACGCATATCCATATCATGCTTTTTACCGACTAATCAATGTTGCTAAATATTTTCAATGTTGCAGTGTTTCATTGCAACAGTTACCAAAACCTAGTACGTACTTATATTTTTGGATCTACATATTTGACGAAAATTGTAAGAGATTAACATATTTTAATGTTGCTTAACCGCGAGTTACTCATATATGGAATTTCGCCACGTAATAGGATTGTTTCTCTTCTGAAGACGGCCGTGGTGCAGTTGAGGTTGTTCTTTTGGAGAACTGAACCCTTATAGAATAATTTATGTTTTAACTGGAATATGTTCTATGTAAGAATTTTCTGCGATACAAACAGAAAGACTTCAGATCGTGTGAAGTACTTGTGTGACACCTTCAAAGGCACGTGGCATAGGTTGACCGGAAGAGGTTGAGGGAACCAGATAAAACATTCAAGCCGACTTTCAAGGTCCATCTCCGCCCTGAATGCAAGGCGAATAGACACTTCATTTGTCCCTATCGGAAACCCACCGTCTTAAGAGGTCATTGTCACCTCTGTCCCACCTCCCGTGCTTTCCCATCCTGTTTGATCGGTTTCCTCTCAATTGGCCTTTATGCTGAGGAACGACTCTACCGGCCGTGGGTGGCTCCATAGGCTGCCCTGCAGCATTCGGCCTCCGTGATTTCTTTTCTACATCTCTCGCCACGTATCCCAAAGCCTTTCTTCTTTTCCCTCTCTCTCGGCTTCCCTAAGTCTCCTTCCTCATCTCACCTCACGATATTCCGACCTCCGCCCACCGCCTCTTCCCGTCTTCTTCCGCCGGGACCCATTCCCTCGCCTACTCGTCATGTATAAATGTATACGTTTGTGTTATTTGCCTTCGAGCCACCGCTCCTTTCTGTGCCGTGGGGTTCAACACCGTACTTTGGCGATTGATCGATGTATCGTTTGCGATTTTAGAGATATCGATTGTTGAACTTGCGAATAATTTAACGCAAATGAGAGTGCTAATAATTTTAGGCAGTAGATTAGTAGGACGTCACTGGGATCGGAAATGGAAATAGTGCGATAGATCGACTTATCAGATAAACCTATCGCGAGATATCGATTGTTGAAATGGCGAATAATTTAACGCAAATGAGAGTGCTAATAATTTTAGACAGTAGGTTAGTAAGTTGTCACTGGGACCGGAAATGGAGGTAGTGCGGTAGATAAACATATCTCGAGATCGTCGGAATGGCGTGATTTATTCGCCGAGATGGGAGTGCAAATAATGTCCAGACGTCCAGCGGATACATCAGTATAACATACATCCGCTTGCGTTCACTTTGGAATGGAGACATAGGAGGTAGGGCGTAGAAAAGAGGTCTCGATGTTACAATACGTTTAGATTATCGTTCTTTCCTGAAGAAGCTCAAGGGTGAATCGAACCATCTCGTCATGTGGGCGTCAGCCACTGCTTCAATCCTTTTCCCTCCACGGCTCAGCAACGTAGTAACCCAAGCTTGCCAGCCTTCGACATTATTCTCTATCGCTCCTGCTCTAATCCTCATTTACGAGATCCCAAGTGAAGGCGTACGATTTGAATGGTAGAATCGCGATTTCATGTTGAGCGATAAAATCAGTCGTAAATGACGCATATTTAAGTAGATCTTTTAAACGAGAGTGCTTTCGGGATTCGCGAGGTTTCTTTCTTGCGGTGAAGCCATAAGGGAGTGCTTTCAAACTGGTGTGCCGTAAGTTCTTCGTGTGCCGCCTATCATCTGAGGGAATCTGATGCTGTTAATTTCAATTCATGTAGCACTTTATTCGTAGTGTATTGTATCGTTTAATGGCGTTTCTTAGCGAACAAATAGTGTTTCTATTGACGAATTATGCCCTCTTCTTTCTCAATCCAAATTTGCTCTGTATTTAATTACAAATTTCGGCCGCGGTTTGACACAAGTCTGGTTTCTGCTTAACCCTTTCACCGCAATTTCATCTTTTGATATATAACCCCAGCTGCAGATGTTGCGTATTGAGGGGTCGCATAACCTCGCAGAATAAATAAATACTGACATTTTATTGTTATTATTTTTCTAAAGCTAGAATTTAACTTTTTTTAGATGAATATATCTTTATCTTATCTGAATATTTCTTTAGATGAACATGTATTCAATGTTTGTAACGAACACAGATCGTGAATTAAACAATTATAAGTGTTTTTGAATTTCTTCATTTGATTATTAATCTCTAATATTAGTGAGCTCCGACGCCTAAGACGGCGGGTGGCACGCAAAGGGTTAATCATGTTCACATATTTAGAAATAAAAAAAATACACAATCGATTATCGCTACCGCATGTTACGCCCTTTATATTGCATTGAAACTAAATTTATATAACACATTTGTATAATTTATGCTATATCTCAATAAAATCTGCATCTATTTCTAAACACCTTTTTATTCTTGGGGTATGAAAACCTCTTCAGGCAACTGTTCCAATCTTTAATCCATCTATTCATGAACGAATACTTAGCTATATCTGCTCTTTGCTTTCTCAGCTTGAGTTTCTGTGTATGATACCCTCGAGCAATAAAAGTAGGTTCCCAAGGAAAACGGACATAAAAAAGTCTGACAGATCCAGGACTCGAACCTGGAATCCTCCGCTTTCTGTGAAGATGCTTTGTATGAACAATTTGAATGGTCGGTTTCTCACCGAGGACGTTGGCCATGGACGATGCCGTACATTCGGACAAAACAACTTTGGCCTTGCCTCCCAAAACGGCTTAAGAATATTTTCTGGCTCAATGGCTTAATTGGTGAAACCTCCACCCGGAAAGCGGAAGATTTCAGCTTCGAGTCCTGGTACCGTCAGACAATTATAATGTCCGTTTTTCCTTGGGAATTTTCCTAGATGCACGTCTTCATGTGCAGAGTTACCGCTACCCTTTTCCCTGTGTGATAAATCGGTTCTTCTATTCCTCCTTTCAACTCGTTCCAAGCCTCGCCTCCGTTTCTTACAATATGTAATATATTATCAAACCTAAGGTTTTTTAAATAAAATTCACAGGCATTGGCGATGTTTTGTGGAAATTCTCCATGTTTGAAGGAAAAGAGACTTTTTCCACAGGATTTTAATATACCAGGTTTGAGCGAACGATCGCCATCATCTGCTGATGAGACCTGATGATGATTATTCGCTGAAACTTGGTCGTGTCTGTATTAAAATCTTGTGGAAAAAGTACAAAGTCTATTTTTTAGAACTAAGGTTTTTTCCTACGCGAATTTGGGTAAATGCGCAAATGACCGATGGATGAAAAGAATTGGAATCATGGCTGTACATACGAGATTAATATTCTCGCTAATCAAGCTCTTACAACACAATCGAGGTTATCTCACGGTATTAGGTGGCTAGATCGCTAGCCTTCCTACTTCCTCTTTCAGACAACAATCGGAGTTATTAGTAGAGGAACGCCAACCTCGCGTTCGAGATAAACATAGCTCTTCGCATCCCCTCCCACACTCCCGAATAGCGATTTGTAGGGAACCGTGTAGATGTGGGTGAAAGGTGCGAGCGGTAAGTCATCATTCTCCACGACAAGCTGATGGGAAACGTGGGAAGAGGAGCAGCAGGTAATGGAATCTCCATGAGATCCTTCATCGGATCGAATCGAATTTTCGGAAATGAAATCGATTGACCCAAAAGTATAAAAAAATGCGTCGGCGGGGAGGTTATTAATTACGACCCGGAAGCGAAATGTAGTCTATAGAGAGACGGAGAGGACGTCGAGGGGGGCTCGCAGAAAGAGACGGCGATAAATATATCTCGTTCGAGCTAACAATGGATCGGAGGGAATTATTGGAAATCAAGTTCCGACCCCGGAATATTTCGAATCGGAGCAATCAAAGCGGTGGCGGGGAGGCCTATATGCCACGAATTTTGAGCGTTATAAGGGAAGGAACGCTTCACAGAGTACGGAAACGGGATGTTTTTGAAAATGGGGGAAGCTTCTGTAGTTGCTATCGATTATCAGCTTCGATTCGATAGGTCGAGTGAAATCCTTCGGATTGTAGACCGAATCGTGGGTTGATCAACTGGACAAAATTCCCATCGTAGGTTAGCTAGGGTGTGCACATTTGGGAAATACGAGTATAAAGAAAGAACGAGCTCTGATTTATTACTGTCGTTACAAACTGTCGAACCGGCTTTCTTTAAAAAAAAACAACTCTCCGACGATTTGGGGATTCGATATGTCGAGTGAAATCATTATTATTATTATTATAGAACACTTCGGCGAGGTTAGGCCCATGTGGGCCTCTCTTACACCTAACCTCTGCAGTCATACATTTACATAGAACTTCAGGGATTGAAAATTATATAACATCTACATCTACATTAGTACCCTGCAAGCCGCCTTTCGGCGTGTGGCAGGGGGTGCAAGCACCATGAATTTACTGAATTTACTTCGCTAATCTATTACTTTCGCGTATCGTTCGCGGAAAAAATGAATTCTTGTATCGATTCCTTTTAGCATCTATTTCTCTGATCTTTCTCGCAGTGTCTGAACGGCCTATGTAACATGGGGGGCGCATTATGTCAGCTACATCATCTACGAACGTGCTTTCTGTAAATTTATCAAGGAGATTTAGTCTTTGTCTAAGCCTTCTATTTTCTAAAGATTCCCATCCTGCGTCCTGAAGCATTTGCGTTACACTCACTGTCTTGTCGTAACAATTCTTTACAAAACGTATCGCCTTCCGTTGTTCCCGAATACAACACTTCTCTGCAGGGTCCCATACACTATAAAAAATACATTAAAAAGTAAAGGATAGGGTTCGGAGTGAAGGTCGAATAGCGACTTGGTCGATTAGCCGAAAAACCCATTACTATGAATTATTAAATAATTCATTAATGATTTCCTAATTTCACCGAGGAAAGCTTAAGTTATCTCCTCGACTTACCACTCGATCAGATGTAATTCTGCGGTATCAAGGTCGAATTCGAAGTAATCTTGTAGATTATTCTCTCGAAAAAAAGTTATTATAATTCGGTGGAAAATTTACGCGCACGTGTGGTTAAATGTATTCCCACGTTTAATGGATGCATCTAATGCAATTATTGTAATCGAAAAACAGATTTGGAGAATAACGTTGGGTTTCAGTTCCGGTATGTGAGATTTCTCGCGGAGGTCAAGTAGGCTATGCACTCTCAATTATTGAGCAGCTTCCGCCTCCGAAATTATTCGAGTTATCGATGGGCTGAATGCAACTCGGGCGTGCGGTCCGAATTTTCCTCGTTGTGCGCAAAATAAAAATTCCTGTCGCCGAGATTGCATGCGGAGGTCAAGTAGGGTGGGTATTTTTAATTCGGGAGAAGCTGTGGAGGAGCACGTGCGACTAAAATTATCCCCCCGAGCTATCGATGGATCGAATGCGATCGATCGCTCGCTCGCGGATTTAAACAAGCGATCGAATCCCGACATCTGTCGCAAAGAACGGTTAACTACGGATGGGAAGCTAAACGTGGAGCCGCGTTCACGTCGCCGGGACGATCGACGTCGTCAAAAATAAACATTCGTACTCTTCGATACATATCGATGGATCGAATCGAAGCCGTACGAGTCGAAAGGTGTTCCCGAAGCGTTTCCATGCAATCGCGAACTTTTTTCCTCCCTTTCTTTCCCACCGCGCGTTTAGTCCCGAGAGAAAGTTGACCAACCTTCCCCATTTACCCACTTTTTTCCTGCCACCTTTCTCGCGTCCCTCCTTCATCTTTTCCCCGAGCCACTCTCCCTTGACATCTCATCCCGGACGCTTGTACGCTCTCACTCGCCTTGCACCCCCTCCTCTCCCATTACGTAAGCCGTGACGCGATATACTACGTCAGACTATTGAATTCGCCGGTGACGGTTTTCCGTTGCCATGGTTACAGCGGCAGCTGGCTGTGTTGCTAGGGAACGGAATGTGATGAGAGCGAGCGGACGAGAAAGAGAGGTTGGATACGGGCGAGGGAAAAAGGCCGAGAGGGCGTGTAAAAGACTAGTTGGCCGGTGTTTTCCGGGATGGTGGAATATTCGGCGGTATAGAAGGAGTTGTGCGGGGGTGGAGAGACGCATTTAGAAGAGGAATGGGAGCGACGGTAAGGAGTTTGGTGTTTAAGTGGTGCGAGGGGAAGATGGAGTGAGCCCGCGGGGTTTTCTCTCGGTTCTCGGGCGATGTTAACGCGGATGGTCGCGTGTTCCGCAGGTATGTATGCAAGAGGCAATCTTTGCATAGGTGCGTAGGAGGGTGGGGACAGGAGTGCTCCTAGGCACCCGCTCGGGCCGATGATCTCATAGGATATGGGTGGCGGGTCTCCGATGCGCATCCCGGCGCTCTTTTGTTGATTAAAACGATTTCGCTTGGTTCTGAGGGTAGGGGCTTGTGGGGAGGAAATTTCATTGCGGTGAAGACGGGAGTGGGATTTCATTGCACTATGCAATAACGAGATGAATTTATGTCGGAGTGGATTGTTTACTCTGCCGAATATTAATGGATCGATTCTCGTTTCGACCGCTAGATTGGTGGTGGGAAAATGGGAAAATTTAATTTTGGGCATCTTTTCCGCATTATGGTTTTGTCTTTTAATTCCGTGGGAAAAGTTCTTCTAAGGCTGGTCGTATTTATCATTCTCGAGATTGTTTCACACCCTCCAACCATCCTGTCCCTTAAAAGTTTATTCCATCATATTTCTTTAATCCACACTCCTTACTTTAATATCCACCTTTCGTGATTCACAGTAAGTCCTTTATGATTACTCCCATCGTACCTTCCAGTAATGTCTTCATGAGAAAACCCATTCCTTTTTTCAAGGTTTTCCGTATACCTCTTTCTTTATGAAGAACTTTGTATGCCATTCAGTCAATTTTTTTTAATTACCCCTCTCTAGGTCGCATAAGGATGAGGAAAGACAGTCAGTCTACTTTATGCTCGTTACGTTAGCCAATCAACGTGCATACCTGCTATGTTACGCATTCTACTTGAATACGTAACCTTCGCTCTATTCCCTATCGGGGTGAGCAAGCCCTGCTCGTTAACAATACTCCCGTATATTTCCCTGCCCTTGCGTTCTTCATTCGTCTCTGACATTTCTCACACTTCTTCCCCAGACGTACTTCGTATTTCGTACTTCCTATTTCTCCATATGAATTTCACGGCGATGATGTTCGTTTTTTGTCGCGTTTCGCATTTTCTGTACATTTCCGTGAAATTTCCCTTTATTCCGTGCCTGTTGTGAATCGTTGAGAGAGAATTGTGTGAAATCAGGTGAACCTCGAGGAATGAACTGGAAGGTCCGGTGTTGGGGAACCCTGCCTGAAAACAATGAAGCATCGGAAAATTGTTCAAGTTTTGACATATTGCTTCGTTCATTGTTGCATAACCAAGGTCGAATGACGCATGGCGACGCGGCAAACAATGGAACGACGCTAACGGCCGCAAACATTCAAACGCTTTGAGGTCTACCCTGACCAAGATGCCCCTGTCAGGGTTGTCGATAAGAAGTATTTTACTGGTCTGGATACGGAAAATCAAGGGTCAGTTGAGTTTTTCCCTTGCAAACCCCCCGAATTATTTTATTTCATGACCTTCTGGCAGTTTTTCTCATTAAGTTTTCTCACACAATAAAGTCCGACCACCCCTTAAATCTGAGAATACATTCACATTCACCCAAGTAAATCGCAAACCGCCTGTGGCGTATAGCAGAGGGTGTATTAACACCATGCACATGGATAAAATTTGTAAAGAAAAATGTGAAATTCTATAGTCACACTAATTTATTTGCTAATAGGTTCATTATAATTTCTGTTGCAATAGTTAATGTGTTAATTTTATAAAGGGGCTAAAATTGATAGTCAAATCGAGGAGGTATCAACTAATAATACGAGATATGAACTCTTAGATTGTGAGAAGTTTCTCTCCTATGGTTTATAATAAACCTCATGGACGCCTTGCAAATTGCTACGAACATTTCAATTTTCATCCACATGGAAAATATATGAATGTTGAAAACATAGGTAAAGTCCGCGCGGACCTTTTCCCGAAACATAATTATGGGTTTTTTACATAATCGACGCGTTTTCGTGGGTCACGTAGCGTGTCATTCTCTTTTCTGCTCGGCGTCGGGTCTTGTCGTTATTAATGAATCAACCTCTGACGCAAGAGCATGAAAGGGAGTCGTTCGCGTGTTTGACGCACGCGTGTTCGATTCCCTGGGCGCACCCTTTGTTTATCTCCTTTTCCCTCCCACCTATTCCATTCTCTTTGTCTCCGTGGCGGTTCCTTCTCCCAACGACCCCACGGAGGCGTACTAGAGGAGGTCGGTTGTAGAAAACGGCGGTTCTGAATAAATTATCCGCGAGAGAAAGGGTTGAAGGAAAGGGAGAGCCGCTGCTGCTCCTCAAGAGTTCACCGGAGTACAATGGGGAAGGAAGCGAAATGGAAAATACGTCATTAATGCTACGTAAGTGCTTTCGTATTGCGACGGATACAGCAAAAGAAGCAATCATAGTGGCCTGGAATGCCTTTTTCGGTCGCTTTTATGAAATGCGAAGCCGAGGATGACTTAGATTTACCCCGCGAGCTGCCAGTGGCGTATGGCAAGGGGTGTATTAACACCTAATCTACTCCATTAGCTTCTCAGATGCTATGCGGAAAGAACGACCAGAAGCAACTATTTGTTTTAGTGGTTACTTCCTTGTAAAGCTTTGTCGATGCCTGATCGAAGATCGCGCTTGTTTTTTCACTGGAATTACGATGTTTTCTAATTCGCCTAAAACTTCTGAGGCGATGGATTTTTCGAATAGTTTCGTCAGTAATCAGATCTTCTCACCTGGAGGGAATTCCACTAGAGAGATTTTATCATAGCCGTGACGCTACTGTTGAACCTGAAATCTCCGCTGACGAAACGGGCTGCTGTACGTTGCACCATCTCTTAATCTGACAATGAGACTAATCCTCCAGTATTCGAGACTAAGTCGAATGAGGGAAAAGTAAGCAATTTCTTTGACTCTAGATGGGCATCCCCTCAGGGTTCTACTCGTTAATCTTTGCATTCTATCCGCCCTTCCCATAGCATCTCAAAAATTTTCCTTGACCAATGAACTACTGTTAAGTGTAACTCCTAGGCATTTATTGTGACGCACAAACTCTAAGGGATATCCTGAAATTTATTCGCCCTTTGGTCGCTTGCATCCTTTCGTATGGGATCATCTAGTTGAGATTATTTTTGGGACAAGCTCCTTCCCGTCTTGTTTGCGGTTGAGTCAGCGCGGTGGGGGAATGCTGCTAGGGGGTTGGTAAATGATGGAGGAGAATAGTTTATATATCCAGTGCTAGCAAACCTATTGAGGTCGCGAGGTACGAGAAGTCGCGGTTGAAGATTAGAGCAGTGTTCTTCCATGGACGTAAACGCCTTTGCAGCTTCAAAACTCATCCCGACGATCATTTAGCGATCTCTTCCTGTTCCTTAACTCGCCGCCATTCAGACTATTTTCGACCCTCTGTCGGTGTCCAAAAACGCCCACGTGTTTTCCGCGCTGTCCATATCTCCAACTGTTCCTGGTCTTGGAATCGTACGAGGGGGTGGGCACTCGTGACATTCGTTTCAGTCGTTCCATTCGACTCCCTCTCACTCCTAACTTGCGCTCAAACTGCTATGCAGTTCCTCAGGCCACCGGATTTCCTTTTCTGTGGGCTCTCCGCTTTGTTTCCTCCGATTTTTCCGCCGGTGTCTCGTCGATATGCGCGTGGCCCTCGCGACGGCACTCCCTTTTGTCTCGCCCGATTCGATAGTCGATTGTCTCTTCCCTGCGTTCGTGGCGTTGCTCCCATTTTTATTTTCGAAAGGGCTTCCTCGCTGACGTTTTGTTTCAGTTTGGAAGAATCTGTTGATTCTTGCTCCGAGCACGAATTGGATGATTTCTCGTTGTTTTCATTTCGGTAGCCAATTGTTTGATTACGGTTTCACACATTGGCCTGTCTTGGTAGTAGAAAGTAGTAGTTTCTCAAAGTAATGGTCCGCGGATTCTTTGAGGTCCCCGAGGCCATTTCATGGATCCCCGATTTCTGAACAGCACTACAGAAGCTAACAGTTAATACAGTCGCGAAACTTCCTGTTTGTTGAGTTATAATCGCCATCACTTCGCGAAACGTTGCTTTTTCATTCCTCTTGAGAGAAAATGCGCTGAGATATCCAGGAAAAATTTGTGTGGATGTCGTAGTACTTCGTGGATATTTTTCGGGATGCATGAGATTAGAGCTACGTAAGGATTTTAGATTTTTACCATGCAAGCCGCCAGTAGCGTATGGCAGGGGGTGTATTAACACCTTACCTAATCTACCCTATCATATTCTCTGATGCTATTGGGAAAGAACGACCAAAAGTAACTAACTGTTTTAGCGATTATTTCCTTGTAACGCTGTTAATGTTGATGCACCCCCTGCCATACGCTACCGGTGTTTGCGTGGTAATTTTGTGAATACAGATGTACGTAAGGGATAGGGTCTTAAAACTCCATTTCAGCATATAATACCCCACGAACTGAATTGTATTCTCGGATTACTAAAACTCCCTATTTTTTCGGGCGTATTATGTTTATTTTTAGTTTTCTGTAATAAATTAATAAATACTGAATATTATCTTTATTATGAATGTCGTCAGTTTATTCAAATGTTAAGTCTAACGATCATATTCACCAGCTTTAGGCGATTGAACAAGAGGAAAATTTTCAGGCGATAAATTTATTTTTCAAATTTCATTCTTAAAGACATGAAAAACAATTTTGTACGCCACTCACATTGGTCATGTGGCCAATGTGACTGTACAAAGGTTTACCTAGAAATTCTTGATAGTAATGCGGTTATCTCCAAGGCCGATAAAGAGTAGCCCAAATTAGGAGCGGATCAACTCATTTTCTACCCGCGTTGTGTGGATAGGGGTGTATTAGCACTATTCACACACAATCTATCTTGTTAGCTTCTGTAATACTCTTCAGAAAGAACGACCAGAAGTAACTTTCTGTTTTAATAATTAATTCTATTAACCTCCATGAGTCTCACGCACATACGACCAAAAGTCTTTCTGGACGTCTCCTCGTGATTCCAACATGGCTCTAAAATCTGGAACTATAGTACAAATGTATATTCCCGAAAACTGGGTATCGGGACAATTGCCCATGCTGGTGTGATTTGGAGGGCGCCGAACTCACGCATTTAATCGATTTAAAGCAATTAAAATCACAGAATACCTATCTTGTTCAATATGAATACACGAAAATTATCATGTAAAGTTATCACGCGCAGCTATTTTTCAAAAGTTGCCAAATTAATATTAAAATTGTCGCAATGAAAGGCGCGGAAACAAGGACTTCCTTAGGGTGCAAGAAACATAATTTCGCTGTTCCCTAAACAAACTTCATATGATACCCCGAAATCACATTTGGTTACTCTAGTAATGGGGCAGTTACACTAAAATTTACATAGGAAAAATTGGTACATGCAACCCTCAGGACATAAATAGTGTTTCATCGGCAATTTCTGAGAGTAGCATGGGGTTGTCCTGATGCTAAATTCTTGAGAACCACTGGTGGGGAGAAAGTTTAATTATGCTTTGTAAATTCCATTACTCGGCGGAATGGGTTTCGCTACATTGTAAAATTTTATGGCCACAAACTGATACGTAGACCCTGAAAATGTTACAGTGTCCGATCGCCCTTCGTAACTTTTCCAGCTTGGTTTCTAAATAACAAAGCGCTTGCCGGGGAGTTCTTTCATCGCCACCGAAAGATTCACTAAGGAAAGGCGTGTCTGTCAATAGAGTCCACCGATTCCTTTGAGCGACAGGTAAGCAGAGGCAGAGGGTGGAAGTTGTCATTTCTTGAAGAAAATCATTGTGTCAACTTTGAGAGTATTGTCCGATCAGTGATCTCAAGCTTTATCGAATAGTTAAGGCATACCAAAATTTTCCTGATTTCCAAAATTTCACGAACTCATAACCTTGCCTCGACGGATCCAGTTAAGCTCACGGTAGGTAATGGTGTAAGTAAAAATTTGTTTCTAAACTTCTAGGCTTGTTCACAATCATTGGATTACACAAACTATCGTATAATTTAGCCAATGTCAAGTGGATAAAAATATTTGTTTTTACTGTATTGATTCTACAGTTAATGTACCCGGTGCAACGTACTGATGCGTGGGGTAACAACCCCCCGTTGTGTAATTTCCATTTGTGAATTTCAAAGTGAAGGATGATAGTAGTTATTTAAATATATCATTATCATCCAATGGCCTTAGGATAGCCAAGTTGTAGTGCCTTCGGTGAAAGCCGTCCCTAGTTTGATTGCCGGTGAGGGCCATGAACCATCGCGGAGTAATTGGGAAGCCATCTGAGTTAATTGTTTACGTGTCCAGTGCGATCTAGAAGGTGGCCATCAGTATACGCTGACCACGTATCAGCCAATGTAGCATAGATAAATGGATAGGGCCATTGACCCCTTAATCTTAACATGTTTCTCAGTTTAGAGGTAGACAATATTCAGCCAACTTTCAAAATGCATTCTCGTCCTTCGCGTACTCTCGAACTCGCTGTGTCTTCAATTCGTTATGTATTCTACCCCAGTCGCATTCCGGTTTCCCTGTTTAAAAAGGTTGTTATGGCGCTAGTGTGAAGTGCAAAGTGGTAATTAT
This sequence comes from Ladona fulva, assembly GCA_000376725.2. Taxonomy (NCBI): domain Eukaryota; kingdom Metazoa; phylum Arthropoda; class Insecta; order Odonata; family Libellulidae; genus Ladona; species Ladona fulva. Next base: position 137,625 of record KZ308166.1, read on the forward strand.
GAGCGTTTGAGTGGGGACGTTTTGAGTGCTCGTCTTTATGCAAGCTTTATTTCTCTTTCTTAATTAAGCTTCTCGTTGTCTTAACAACCAAAGGTATGCCGTCAACTCTGTCATGAGCAGGATGTGACCGAGAGAGATGTTTCTCCAACGCAACCGCCGTAGCATTTGAGGGCGTCAACATTTTCTTCGCTGACATTTTAAAATAGTATGTATGGATTAGATAAAGGAGTCTCTCCGTCATTTTCTCGATTGGATTGGAAATCTTGAGAACTTTCAGTGCCCGATTGATAAGGAATTAATGTTGTAGTTTATCAGGCATCTTAAGATAGAAGCAGAGGAGTAGCATAGATAAATGCCCAGGGCCATTGACTTATCTGGGCTCATTCATATAATTTTGAAAGTTATACAGAAGTAAGTTTCTCATGTACTATTTGTGTGCGAAAATTTCAAAGTGAAACTTAAACTGTAATTTGTTAACCTGTATTGAAACTGTTTATTATTTTTCATTATAATGTAATAAGAGGTCTGTCTAAAGAATTCAGCCCGAAGGCCGAAGGACCTCATCACCTCTACTATCAGCTACGAAGAGTTATGAGGGAAATGAGGTTTACTAGGCAAGATGAGGAGTGAGGTAGTTTTCTCTTGCTTTCCTCACTGAGTCAGAATGCTATAAAAGCGGAACAAATCCACGTTAGTGAAGCACAGTTACTCTTCGAGTTATACTTTTCGTAACATTGCATAAGGAGAAACCTTAATTAATGCCATTATTCAGCATCACTCATACCTCAGTATCTTTCATATTACCACAGCTGTAAACAAGACAGACAAAAGTAAATGAAAGATACATTTTTCTCTATCCCGTACCAAAAGACAAATGGTTAATATGTACTTCATTCATCAAGATATGGTAGCAGGACCGTAATAAAGGGTGTAAGGGCTAAATATCTGGAGGCAAAAGGTCTCTTTAGGCCTCTCTGTTGTAGTCTGGGTAAAAGTTAAGCATGGCTACTGTAAATATTGTATGTTTTGTAAAAGTCTGTTGACGTTTTTAATCCCGCTTCATTTATATTTCTCTGCCAATTAAAGGAAGCTCCGAAGTAGCTTGGTCCTTAGAAGGATATATGGAATTAAACTTAATTTACTGATAACTCACGCCATCTCCGGTGTACGGGGATTCTGTTCGCATTTTCGTAGTAACGATGTAAAACAACACTGTGCAGATTGTTTGAAAAGACGGCGACTGTGATGAGAAAGTCGGTGGGAAAGCGATGATTAAGCGAAAATGGTTTTCAGCATTTGCACGCTTCACGTCCGCGTGATCATGAGCGAATACGTCGGAAGTTTTTTTAGGGGTATTGGCGTGTATCAGTTAGATATTCACATGCTTAATAAAGTTCGTACGGAAATTTAAATCAATTACTGAATTTTAAATAACATTTAGAAGAATCGAGAAATAATGAATGGTACATAAACGTATCCGGCTCCCGGATAGCCAAATTAAACGGCTTTTCTCGAAGAAGAAATTGGAAGAGAAAAAGTCTGCCGCAGCCGGGAATACGAACCCGAGTTCTCCCACTTTCCGGGCGGGTGCTTTGTCCTCTAAGCTACCACGACAGAACGATCCCTCCTTCAATTTCACCATGCGTATCTCATCGCTTTTCGGCTTTGCTCGAATTTTATCATATTCAGCTATTCCTAATGAAATATCGCCGTCGAAGCGTGGGCGTGATTTTACTTCGTTTGTATTGTTGGGCATGAATCACAACGTTCGAGTTAGTATGAGTGTCAGCACAACTGCTATTTAACGCAGAACATGTCGTCCATGTTTTTCAAGCTCGTTTACACGTGTTTTTCCAAAAGGGACTTTATATCAACTTTCACCACCTAGTTATTCATTTTCGCTCATTTTTGTGATTGCTAAGTATATTTCATCTTTCGATCAGGATTTTTATTTAATATAACCGGAAACACCTCCAACACCTGTTCTTATCTGAGTTATTTGAAAGAATTATGCATTTTCTGTCCATTTTTTTCCAGCTCTGTTGCTGACACTTTCCATTAACTTATTTTCCCCTCTTCTTTAAAATTTTAGTCGCTACCGTCAGTGGGTTTTGCAGGTTTTTCACGCCTCCCTTCACGTGGGTGTTTTCCTACAGGGTTTTAATTTCTTCCCAAGTGCCGACTTAGGTTTTATTTCAAACCTACATATTAGTTCCTTTTTTATTGCTTTTCTTTAGTTCAACTCCCAGTACCTCTTTCATTCTATCTGTGATGACTAAGGGTTAGATGCCAGAAGAGATTGATAAGTCTCAATCTCGCCATTAAATAAAGACGTTTTATTATTATCATGCTGTAGTATTTTCTCAGAGTTTTTACTGGTACGATTTCACCTGTCTTTTCCATGGAAAGGACTAGGCTCTCGACACGAAGAGGGATTTCACCCTAACTCATGCGATTCTTAATTTTCCCGTTTAACTGAGAAACTTACGCTCACTGTGACAATTTAGACAACAGAACTGCTTTTGTGCAATGTTGATGATACTTCTCTCTAAACAAAGTTTCTCCTCATATCTTATCATGTTGCTTGACACAAGCCCTTCTGCAGAAATAACCAAAGTTATTGGGTTATCATTATATTTACAATATCCATTCCGGCATATTATAAATGCGAATAGCCCTCGATTTGAGAAAAGCCGAAGTGATGATCTTAATCATTTAAGGCACAGAATTTCCAGTTACCACACGTGTGCTATAAATATGGTGCCTTGCCCTGTTACCGCCGAGATTGTTAATTTTATTTCCTTTCCGGTTCTTTCGGAAATTCCTAGCGTGGTTACACTTTCTCTGTCCCTATCCACCAGCCTTTTCTGCATCCAATCTGTTTTGTCTGCACTGCGACTCTTCGTATTTCTGCTTTTCTTTTCAATCTCGAGCCGCGTGCATGTGTCGATAGAAACCAATCGTTCAAGAATGAGTGTGCGCTACTATTCAAGGTTGTCCGTTTCACTACGAGTCCGAACGGGCAGATTTCCTCTCCGAAGTCTCTTCGGAAACCGCATTTAGCGATCATGTAGAAACTTATCGCCGGCAAGAGATGAGTTGGTTCGTATCAGCGAAGTTGGGTTTTATGTTTTTCCCTCAGGATGGAAGTGGTTACCCTAGAGAGGAAAGGGGATGTCTGTTTTCAAAGATAGCTTTCGGTGTTTTTTTTTACGGGTAAAAAGTTTCCAAGAGATGTTGATATCGATGGTTTCTTTCAGAGATTTTGATTTGTAGTCCAGACTTTAAAGGGATGTCTGAGAGAGAAGGTGAGGATTTCAGAATGCATTGCGTGCCCAGCGAATCGTTACGAAACGCTTCTTTCGTGATTCATTTATTTACGTATGTTTTTCGCTAACTTTGGTTTGGGTGCGTAATCGATTGCGGATGGATGTTAAGTGCATGCATTCTTGCTGCACGTTTAAGTGCTGCCGTCTGCGGAATCTAATCAATTTTCTTGATGGAAAATTATTCGAGCTAAAAGAAGCATTCTCTAGTTGTATAGTGGATTCTTACGGAAGTATAGGCTTTCGTTGTGAAATAGAACGGATATGTACGTATTTTTTCTTTCCGAGGAACAGCAGCAAACACTGCTCAGGTTCAGATGATGCTCTATCAACGAAAATCATTTTCAAGGCACTTCTTTGCACTCGTGCGTGAGTAGGTCAAATCTTATTCACCACTTCGTAAGCGTATACCGAGAAATAGATCCATTTATGGTATGAGAGTTTCATAAGGTATTACGCCCGACAAATACGAGTATTTATTATTATTATTGTTAGTCAATACCGCCGCAGTTAGACATTTCGTCCGGTGGCGACGTTTAGTTACCGTGCATTACAGAACTGTTGCATACAATATGGCTTAGTTACACATAAACAAATACAGAAAATTGGTATCTATCTACCCGTCAATTAACTACAATTGTTTAAAAACTACTCTAATCACAATTACAACTTCAATTATACTTTTACATCACAACCACTACAAACACTAAAATATATACATTACAATATATACAATACGTATACATTAACTGAAAATTACCCCTAAACAGCATTATAGCAACTTGTCGATAACACTTATCACGTAAGATTTTTCAGGGTTCCTGATAGGCCTTCACGGCTACCGTAGTTGTCATCGGCAGGCTCACTCGTCATCTTATTAGTTTTACTTATACATTTCATAAAACATTTGACATTTTTTAGGAAAGGCTCAAAGACTTCTGCAGGTAGACCTCCATTCCTCGATAGTTCTTTTTAAAAAAGAGTATTTCCTATTATCGGTTCTTTGCTTAATGCATCTCTCTTTGTATTTGTGGTCGTGCCTACCGTGGTAATCTGCCTCTTTTACTCTATCGCGTATTTCCTTAAACGCAGTAATTCCCACGAATGACTTATAAAATACCGATAATCTCTTTTTCTTCCTCCTGGTTTCTAAACTGTCCCAACCTAATTCTTCTAACATCTGAGAAACACGCGTCGTATTGGAAAGGTTTTGCTGTTATTATTCAAACAATCGAAAACACAATGCCATCTTTTGTACCCTACGGTGCATTACAATGCTATTAGCTACTGCTTGGCAGTCAGTGCAGTTTTTGCGCGTGATAGATTCGTAAAATACTACAGAGTCACTCCTGCGCTAGTGCTTCTTAATTGTTGCAATCGCCATTCTAAGAAATGACTTTCGCCATTTTAAAAATCACCTCTCAATCCCGATCGAAAGTGCATCCCAACACACCGCGACAGCTCTGTTTTTACGACCCATTCAGTTGAAATTAAATCAACCAAGCGTGAAAATGGCCTATTTTTTAGCGTCCGTTATCCCCTTCGCTGAACTGCCGCACGTTTTCTGCCGGAAGTCCGTCGTATTATTTTCGGTTTGTACTGGAAAAAGTAACAAAAGAATCGCGATCGGCACGAAGAGTCGATCCCTTAAGCAAAATGGAGGCATGAAGCGGAATGCGTGACCCTCCAAGAGAAGCATCTCGTCGACACTTTTCCCCGATCGCAGCAATGAGCGATCTCTTCCCCGCTTAATCTTTTTTTTATATCGCGGCCAATTATCTGAGCCGCGCGGCGGTCGGCCTGATGAAACGCCCTGAGTAAAGCGAGTCATCCTTAACAAGCGTTGACCGTAACACTTATTGATTTTCATCACGGCGCACCTGTGCATTTGATCCACTTGTCCATTCCTTACTCCAAATCGGTGTCTTCGAGTGAAAGGAGAAATGCACGTGGAGTCCATTTCTTGTCAAGACTCGGGAATTCCCCTCTTCACGAAGTATTCTGTCTGGGGGTTTGAGAAGAGAGGTTCAATAATAGACATTTTTATCCTTCGGAAGGATTGCGGAGGATTCCTCTTCGAAAATATTCGGCCCTGGGGCTTCAGGTGGTGTGGGAGGGAGCAGAGAAAGGGGAGAAAACAGCGGAATTCAAGCATAGAGTGGAAGAGGATATGGCCTTAGGAGCCTCTGGAAATGTATGCATCGGTTATCTTCCTCTCCTCTCGCCGCGTTCTGGCGCCGTATCTTTTGTTCTCTCTTCCCTATCGGTAGTTATCTGCTTCTACTGCCCCCTATTCGATAGTAAAAACGCTCCGAAATAGGCCATAATCATTCCGAGGAATTACAGGTTTTCGTTTTGCGGCACGTGCGATCTCCTTTTCGCAAAATTTCATGTATTTTTATCTTGCTTCTTTTTCGTCTCGGACACCGGATCTGCATTACCCCCACGGCTGAGAAATGTTCGGACCGATAAGAATGTTTCAAACCGCCCGAGTTTTGTTTCCAGATGGCGAAACAATGCGGCGTTGGGTACCCATTGTCGGCGTACACGCGGCGTTTCATGCTCATGACGCTCGCTCAAGTGGTTAGTGTAGCCGTTCCGGTCGTTTTGCATTCAGAATCCTACTCCGCCATCGTTTCATTCCTCGCTTCTGTTCTTCCCGTTCCCCTCTCCCAGTAGTGACGTTCTGTGAGGCACCGACGCTGGAAAGTTTCGTGATTTGCGAGCACGCGACTCGGTAGCATGACGTTCCGGCGTCCAAAATGAAGACGGTCGGAATCGGCCATTAAAGCCATGCTGGCTACTGGGAGGGATTGCCCCACGACCCATCGCGTGTCTCTTGGCATTCGAAATGTTTTATCGGGCATTTGTTGAATTTCCGTAAGCTTTTGTTCTCTGTTGACCTTGCGCAAAGCTTAGCAGGTCCAATTATCGGGCGTCCAACCTGTTGCTTTTCCGGTTTTCACCGTATTCGGAATCGATCTCGGCGTTCCGACCGCTCCTATTGCGAAAGCACATCCGTGCCGAAAGATGTGTTGTTTTGTTTTCTGTAGCCGTTCGATAAAGAGATCTCGGATGGGTGCGTTATTCATTAAGTGGCTATACCTTATACGTTTAGGGGACAGGGCGTTGGACTTTCCCTTTGGCTCTGCTGAGCTCATCGAGCCATATCAGGCATATCGTCAAACCTGTTATGTGGGCCCCGTAAGTCGGTAACAATAGTTACGATATTCCTGTTTAAGTAATCTGCAAATGGGGGTACGTTTGCGTTGCATTTACAAATGATAAAAAATCTGGCTACCTGGACGTTTTAATCAAACTTTCTAGGTCGACGATTCTTTGCGTTCATTTAGAATATTTTTTATCTCAAGGGAGTTCTCAATACGTAATTCTGATTTTTATTTTATACCTTTCTTATTACAATTTCCAAATTGTTTTGTTTTGATTGCTAGGTGTGTCAAAACAACACTGCATGGCTTTACGAAATTCAGTACATGCGCAATCCAGGGAGTTATATGGTTGTTTGAAGCTTGGATTTAACGCCGATAATGTGTTTATAATTTATTTGTTGTTTTTTCTGAGCTCTTATAAGGAACAAATCGGTTTCTTATATAGCTTTATAAATATTAAATCCGAAATACGAATTTTATTTTTAACTGCAATTTTTATTTATTTATAACCTAGTCATTTATCTCATATCATTAGGAAATCTGCTATAAAATAGAGGTAATAGTCAAGCATATGTTGTGTGAAAGAACACAAATTTTGGTCAAAAATTTCCTTTACTTTGAGAAATGTGAAATACTACAAGATCCATGGCATAGCTGAAACCTTTTGGTGCACCTCCCTTCTTAGAATCCTCTCTGGGACCCTTTGAAGGCTTGATTTTAGGTCCCTCTGGCCTTCAAGCTGCAGGGAAAGGGATAAATATTCCCTCACAAATAATCAGGTTCAATTTATGAATTTGAATGAAGATTTTCCAGCAAGTGAGAATTTCAATTCTTCAGAATAATTTTAATTCTGGATCATGAGAGGATCTGTCCTTGGTTTTTGCTGTTTCAATACCTTTGTTATGAAATGATTTTCATTTTAAGGTCTGTATTGAATTGGCAAAAAAAAATTCTGTCATTCCCTTTACAAACTATGAAAATGCAATTCACAAATACGTACTAAATTAGCTTTTGCACTTCTAAGCAAGTGATCCTTTGTTATTCATGGTTATTTTTCACTCTTTTTTGCAATCCTCAATTTGCAATGCTTTAATATCTATTGTACATTTTTTTATCTCTTTCCCCTTTTTCGACTGGTCCTGAACATTCTTTCTCTTTGGGATGCCATGCAGTACTTTTTTTGGTTTGCCACCCCCTTTCAAAACACTCACTATTACTGTTACCACATGCTTGCACTGTTTTTGTCATTCAGCTCTCATCCATCTTCATATGTCTACACAAATGTATTCCACATGTCTATCTAATATAAGCCCTTTTTCACAGTGGTCATATTTTGTCTGCATCCCATTTCTTCAACAATTATTTTGCTCTCCAGAAGCTTTATAATGCAAAATGAAAATAAATACAATCAAAGTTAATGTATTTTTTTATATCTCCGAGTACCAGCTGTTTTTTTCCATCTTTTCCTCACTGAATATTTTCTATAAATACAAGAAAGCTATGTAGATGGTCAGGATTTAGTGGGTTAACATTTTTAATTCCTGGAAACACCCTATATATTTCACAAAAATAAAAATCAATTTATTGAATAAATGCATCAATATCTTACCCAGAGACTTTTCAATATTTTTTCAATAATCTTTAATTCACCTTTTATTTGTTATTTAATCACAATTGATGTATAACATATTCAGATGTTGTATCACTGCTACAAATTATAATTTTTTATGCTATTTGACAATGTATTTCTTTATCCGTTTAAGTGACAATAAATGCTGTCTTTTTGACTGAGGCCTTTAATTCAAGGTTTTAGCTAAAACATGAGAAATTAAATGCTTGTTTATATTGAAACTGATTAAAGTCTCAATCCTCTCAAAAAAATATTTTAAAATCCAAGAAGTTATTGGTTTTTCAGAAACTATTTGACTTATTATTGAATTATTTTGAATTTTGAACCAGTTCATAGTTATATATATGTATATAGTTATGATGACCATGCATATGTCATTTTAAAGGTCAGCTTTTTATTTTGAATCTCTCTTGTGTTAATTTGTCTACTTTCAATTTTATAATTTAATAAAAGAGTTTTTATGTGCATAGCTGCCTTTAGTATTCCTAGTTCATTTGTTCTTTAATGTAAAAGCAGTGGTATTGAAATTTTCTCAGCAGGCCATCTTATTATTAGAAAGAAATTACCTTACTCGGTGATTGGCAAGTTGCAATTACGTATATGCATTCCAAGAGCATTACTTATTTTTCAGACACTCTTCATTTTAGACCTGTCTACCAAATTTATACATAAATTATAGCTTTGAACTGGTTGAAGGCAATTCATGGATGATTGTATAATTTATGAAATTCATTATGATCACATATAATTTAGTCTAATAAATACTACTATAGCTTGCCAAATGAAAGTATTCTAAATTTAATAATAATTTTCTTGTGGGCCATTTTCGTGCACCACTTATTTAAAAATTATTACAAGGTATTTGAAGCTTTCCTTGAGTGAATTTTTCAACAGATTTTTTCAGTCCTCAATTTTCCTCCATGAAAGAAGGCAGCATATTTTTTATTCTGACAAGCTAGTTTCACATATGCCATTGATTCGTCTTGAATCCTTGAGACTCAATTTGAGGATGCCCTGTATTTGTCATTCCTTCAGATAAAGATAGTTATCACTAATCTTACTTTAGAGATTAAATAAGAATTTCTTCTATTTTGCAGATAAATAATGGCCCCTGAGAGACCAGGACCAGAGGAAGAAGACTCAAAGGGAGTGGCTGCCACTCCAATGGTATTTGGTGCTACTGGTGAGGGTGGCAACCCTGTAGCTGTTCCTTTAGTCAGGCAACCTCACCGTCAACAAGTATGCCCTGTTTCAAACGGGATAATCCAAGTTAAGGTGAGTTTCTCAAGGCATTATTTTAAGTAGTCATAGTTTCTATTTTTTGCCTCATGCTCTTCTTTATCTTAACATCAAATACCATTACTCTTAGTCATCAGTGATGCCATAGTGAGGTATGCTGAAAGCTTAGAGGTGTAAGGGAACAGGTGAGACACATTTTCAACCAATAGAATTTCATTGACTTCATTTGCATCAAAACATATCATTTATCTGTGTTTGTTCAGCTTATATTCCTCTCAATCAATAGTATCTTTCCTTTTTTTCTTGGCTTTAGCTGTCTGCATTTTATTCGTGTATGCGTGTGATATGATGTTTGTAAGTAATTTAAAATGCTCTGTGTATGATCTCCTGTTCTGTTATGAAAATTAAAATAATTTTGAGTTTTTTAAATTTTTATGCTGTTCTTATGTTCTGAGAAAATTAGTAGTGATCTTTAAATTCTTGTTTTCATTGCACAAGAAGTAATAATGTTGTGTTTAAGTTTTTAAAAGTTATATTTCCTCTCTGTTGTAGGTTGTTAATCAAAATTCTTCATTGTATATTTATATCTGAGGGGTGTATTTACAGATGGTTATTCATTGTGTCCCGCTGGACTATTCTGCAAACTCTGCATTCAATTCCAAACATTCTGAAAATTAAGGGATCCCTTAGTCATGTATGTGCCAATCACCAAAGGTTAGTCATGGAAGCTAATTTACCTGTTCACATGACTAAAGGTGTTTTATTCAAAATGGTAACATACGCTGAATTTTAAATGAAGATCGAAGGAAGAAAAATAAAATGAAGGAACAGTTATAAAGTCTGTGAGGCACCCCTTTATATTAACTCATGATAGAGGAGATTAGGAGATGTTAATTGCAGCTTGGAGTACTGTTTTTAATTCCTTACTTTATTGATGTGGAGTTGTGGTGTAAGATATTATTTAAGAGACAAGGGGACTTCGAAAATATGGCTTGGGTTTACTTACAGAAGTTAGTGGTAAGGTTGATCAGAAAATATGGGGAAAAAAGGGTGGTTTTGAGATGGAAACAAAATTGAAAAATTATTGCCACTGTGCAAATCATCAACAGATGTCCAGGAAAGTTATTTTGGGGTTTCACTGTCTATTGTTCTCTGTTTCAAGCTGTTGCTACAAGCCACATATCCATTTAAACTCATAGATGCTTGCCTTGATGATGAAGGTATGTCCATACAAAAATATTGCATCTACACAGGGACATTAAGCTTTCAATTTCTCTGTTGGTACATGACAAAACACTAGGTGGGCATAGTTCCTTCTAATATTTTCCATCTTAGGGCAGAGAGAAAATTACTTAGTTTACAGAACTGTGCCACTATTGCCAAGGAAGAGTTTTAAGATGCAATTTTTCAGATTTTCTTCATTTGAATGATGAAATTAACCAAATAATCTCACTATGAAATTCAGAAGCTAAATCATTAATGCGTTTTGAATTTTTTAACAAATAGGGGCTTTCAGATTTTTCAGTTAATACTGAGAGACCAATAAATAAGTTGGCCAGTACTTTAAGTAGTATTTCACAGCCACTCAGGTTCACAGAGTCCAAAACCTTTCTTTCAATATTTAGACAATTAAGTTATTTTCAATTTAAATCTTAAAAGATCAAAAAATTATAGATATTTTGAATTTTTTTAAGATGCTTTAGTATCCTTAATTTAATTTATGGATGGATTAGGCATAATGAAGGTAGGAAATGACAGAATTAAAAAAATATATTATTTTCTTGTAATATGTAACTGCAGCCCTTTGCCCCCAGAGTAATGTGCAGCTATCTGATCCTTGTTGTATAAACTCTGCGCACCTCTTTTTAAAGAAATCAATTTTGGCTTACATACTTTTTACTGGTGCTAATGATGTTGATCTGGAGAAAATTGGATCCCTTATGATTACATGAATTTTAAAAATTAAATATCTTGTATGTGGCATTTATGAGAAAATGGAATTGTGAAATTTTTGAGGTAGTGGTCCTTTTATTTAATACTTTTTCAATATTCTATTCCATTTCATAAATGTACCCATTCAGGCCTCTGTAAACAGTTCTGCAACACTCTGAAGTGATCTTTACTTTTATGGAAGCAGAAGGTCTAATTTCTCAGCTGATTGCTGTAAAAACTATAAGTGTAATACCATTATTATCTTACGATGATCCATGTATGAGAATCAACAACTAGGCTGAAAGCAACTTTGTGTCTTACAATTGAGGAATTAAGATATAATATGTAAACGGTATGCTTTAGATTAATTATGAGAAAGTTGATATAAAAGTTGAAAACACTTATTTTCAGATGTACTTATTAAGTTTATTATGCTGAATAGCCTCATTTGCCACACCTATATTTAGTAATTTGATTGAAAATAAGAAGGAAACTGTATCGTTGATTCAATCTGTGTTAGATATTTGGGTTGTTTTTATAGAAATGTTATGAAGGTGATGGTCTTGGAAAAGCTGTAATAGTTCTGATTTTTTTTGTGAAAAATTTTACCAATATTAAGTATTACTGAAAAATTCATTACATTTATTTGTGACATTATCTGTAAAGCTGTCAAGGATATTTGTGATTTTTTTAGTTATAAATTGATGGTTTATTTATTGATCTGTAAGCCTAAAATCCATTTCTTTCATTTTGTTTGTTGACAAACTTTCATGAGTTTCTCTCTGAAATCATTATCTATGTCACACTTCATACTGATGAAGTTCTTCTATATTTTTATCTCATGGTTACTGCTTTGCTTATCAATTGCCAAGTTGTTCATATTATGCGAGTGGTGTATTTTTCATTTTAACTGGATAGTTATTTTACTGTACGAAACATTCTATCTTTAGTAACTAAAAGGCATCTTGGTCTCCTTCCTGTAAAATACCCGTAAATATCTTCAATTTGTCATAAATATACTACTTAAGGCCTGTTATGATTTTTTTGGAACCACAGGATTTGAAATAAATTTGTTCTAATTTATTGTAATTTTTAATGTTATGAAAAGGTTATTTAAAGGTCATGATAGCGCAATTGAATAGATTATGAATAACTTGTGCAAATTTATATGGTAACAAAATGGAGATTTAATCTAACATCTCAATTGGGTTCAGAAAATCACCAATTTAGAGAAAAAGAATTATTTTTAATTCTTACTTCTTTGATGTAAAATTTTATTTTGAATGTGTCTGTTTTTAGTATATTTTACTCGTATGTCAGTGATTTACAATGGCATAAATTGAAATATTTTAAGAAATTTATTATAATAATCGTTTAGTTAATTTTATCTTATAGAAGAAATACATTCAAAGTCATGCATTTTATATTACACAATATAAGGATGTGTCATTGACCTGCATTTGTATTCTCTCTGTGTATGAGGTCAAAGTTAGTCAAATTATTGTTTCCGAGCTATTTGCTCATATCCACCAATTTCTTGCTAGGAATGAATTACAGTGAGGCAACCTTCTTTCTTGTGACTTTTGAAATGAGAGATTAAATGCATCTGACACATTGGAGGGACTTCACCAGATGTGGCAATGAAAAAAAGTGATTTTGGGAAAGGAGACTGCTACAAATGATTCTGGAATAGTAAAATTAAATGTGAGCTGTGGAAGAGTTTCATCTACTAAATGTTTTTACTAAGTGTTGTGTATGTTTAGAAATTTTTTGGTTATTCTTTGTCACAAGTTTTGCATATGCTGTGCCATTAAGTGTGACAGATGCTTTTATCATGTTTTTTATTTCAGTTTTATTTTTGTTTTTTTCCATGTCATTGGTGCATTGATTTTTTTATTAGTGGCAAATTGTGTTTCTTGGTACCTGATTTTTGAATAATGACTTAACTTCTCATGTTACAAAGGATGGATTGTCATTATCGTTTCTTTGAGAAGTATCTTTCTTTTTCACCTTCTATCGGAAAAGATTGACTTGCTGTATATTTTTTGCTGATAATTGGTGTTGTATGTTTTCATTTGGTCATTGATGAAGTCAGCTTCAGTGTCCTTTTGAATACTTTGCATTCAGATTTTTATTCATGTCGGCTAAGTGGTTGTCTTACTTTTTCCATTTCAGGAGGGTGATGGTGCTAGTGATTCCTTCCCTGATGTGCGTACTTTAGTGGAAACTAGTTATGAAGACAATGACTTAACTTCATTGACATGGCTTCAAGATCGAAATTTGTTGAAAGGTAATTTCATATTTCTCTTAAACTTAGATTTGTGATTATTATGAATCTTTCCTGTTAGACAGGCATGAGATAGATGTGTTAGTGGATGGTAAATGGGATTTAATAGTTTATTTTTTAATGTGCTCAAGACTTGACAATAGTGACAGGAAAAAAAACTCAGGATGTTGATGAAGATAATACATGCTATATTCTTATATAGGGTAGAAATGTTAATCCTATTCAAGACATTGCTACCATAATACCATTGTTTGATATGAGGGCAGATAAAAAAGGTAATGAGTGGGATTTTATAGATTTTACAAATTGAAATTATTACCCAGATTAGATATAAATTTTGGCCCTGAAAAATTAGTGTCCATTTACAAGTCTTCCTCATAAATTCAGGCATAAAAAAGAGACCAAAAATCTCAACTATTATTTTGGTATCTATGGTAATAGTGTAATATTTATATGATTGTTATAAAGTGGAAAATTTAATTAATGGTGTACTTGATATGTTATATAAAAGATATGTTAGTTGAAAGCTTTTATTTTCAATCTTGTTCATGTAAGTGTTATTAATTCAAAATTTTATTGCTTATGTGTATAGGTATGAATCTAAGATCAGGTGATTCCCTCTCGCCTGAAGGTAACATGGACTATGGCAATGATGAAGATAACTCAGTTGATGAAGATGACAATCTTCAGCCTATTGGAGGCACACTCTCTCCTACTAGTGATTATGCAGACTCCACTAGCTCAGGAGGTGGCAGGGGACAGTCGCCTGTTCCTCCAGCAGCCGCAGGAGCTGGTATCAATCGTCGCCGCCAACAGGTGATACTTTCACACTCAATTGGTGGAACTCCATCGCTTCCAATAATGACCAGGCTTAAGCTACAGCAGCCATCCAATCAGAGTCAGCCCACGCAAGTAGTGGGTAGTCACAGGCCTTATGATCCTCAGGTGTGTTTCATCACTTTAAGAAGTACTTTTTGAGGAGAATATTACAGTACAAACAGTCATCTGGTTCTTTCCCGGCATATACAATGAAGGAAATTCTCTCAGGAATGTCACCAACATTTTGGCTGCAACCTTCACAGCTATCTTCAGTGTGGCTGCAAAGTCTGCAACTGAAATGTCGATGACAATTGACCGGACTACCCAGCTGGTATCCTGAGAGAATTTCCTTCAATGTAATGAATCATTTTCTGCTTTGTTTATGTCGGGATTTATTTTCAAATGTTTACTTTATTTGAAGTTCTTTTCATTCTAACTAAAATTTATTCTGAGATAGATTCTATGACAAAGATGCATGATTGGTATTTAAAAAAGATGTCTCATTTCAAATGCTCTAAATTTAGAATTTCTGCATTTTGTAATTTAATAATTAATATTTTATAATTATTGTACATAAATATTTTCCGTAAAACACTGACTTGAATTTAATTGTTGAAATCTCAGTTGTGTTGTGACTTATTTTGGGTAGGGTATCCATTTCATTTTGTTATTATATAATTAATTGCTCATCTCTTGAAAAATATTATGAAAAATACTTTCAACTTTTTATGTAAGCAATTTGTACAAATGAATTGCTTAGTGGTTCTCTAGTTTATGTATCTAAGTTTATCTATCCTTTACATACTTATATATGCTGTAATTTCTTAATTGAAGGTGATTCTTTGTTTTAGGTTCATGTCCACTCAAAACCTCCTTTCTCCTTCTCTTGCCTTATCTTCATGGCAATTGAAGATTCCCCCAAGAAAGCTCTTCCAGTGAAGGAAATATACGCTTGGATCCTAGATCACTTTCCATACTTCAAAGATGCTCCCACTGGCTGGAAAAATAGTGTTCGACATAACCTGTCTCTCAACAAATGCTTTAAGAAGGTCGAAAAGGCACCGGTATGATCATTTCCTTGATTTGTAACTTTTTGATCAGTAACTGATTGCTGATGAACCTAATTTGATTTTAGCATCAATGCTTGGTGTTATATTTAAATTTTTCATGATTTCAGAATCTTGGGAAAGGTTCTCTATGGATGGTAGATGAAATCTTTAGGCCAAATCTCCTGCAGGCCCTAAGGAAAGCCCCATTTCAACCCCATACACAATTTGAGCGTGTCTCTGTGATCACAAGTCGTCCTCAGGTTAAAAGGCAAGTTTCACCTTCAGGATTACGTTGAACTTGTGATACAGTACAGGTGTATATGGACAGTACATAGCTGCTGTAAAATATGGTTTTTCTACAATTAAAGTATACAGAAACATAGTGAAACTCTTGACATGGTCAATAAAAGTTGCATTGCAGTGCAGCTCCAATCCAATTGACAAGCCGCCATTTTGTAACTATTCGAACTATTGGTCTAGGAAATGGCAAACGTACTTCTATAGTCACTATGAACATTATAATGGAGTTTAAAGAAAATCCAAAATGATCATGCTTCTTTTGTCCGGTTTGGCGTGGAATGACCCATGGAAGATATTTCCTTAGTGACTTCCAAGATGGAGTACTAAGAAATGATGAATAATGGGTCTTTTTGGTAATCTTCCTTGTTAACCATCATCTTCAGTAACATGTACATAATTATACTTACAGTCCAAGTCCTCCAAATGAAGATTATATTGTCCTTTCCGGTGCCAAATCTAATCACAATGTGCCGAATCCAGAACTGTTCCCATTCTTGAGTCGAAAGTTGGCAGCTGCTTCTGGTGATCCTGCAAGGAATTCTATAGATGCCTCAAATCGAAGGAGACAACGTAGCATAAAGGAAATATCTTCAAAGAGGAATTTGAGCAACGAATCCATTGAAGATGTCGATGCAGCTGCTGCAATGCTGGCACTCAAACATGGCCCTCACATTCTATTTGCCCCTAAAGGTAAGTTATTTTCCATCATCAAGATTCACCATATAAGGGTTACCTGGTATAGATTTTTTACTGAAGGAAGTCTTGGATAGTTATTATAAAAATTACATAATGTATGCTGCATAAACATCCATTTCAAAACAAGAATGCATGTTAGTTGTCAATATTAAATGTTTAATATTTATTTTTCAGATGATTGGCATGGAGATGGAGTTAGTGGTGGTTCTAAACCAATTCCTGGAGCCAGAGCAGTCAGGAAGAATTCAAATAGAAGTTTGAAATCTAGTCAGGTAAAAATTTGCTTGGGAAGAAAACTAATGCTCTCTTGTATTATATTTCATGACTAGTGATAATTTACGTCTCTGGATTGTCTAAAGAAGTTTAAGGGCTAATACTTTAATGTTAAATTTAATTTCATTATCAAAATTTACCTCTTGAAATTAGGGTGCATGTCATATGTCTGTGAGAGGTATACACTGATAAACATGGTACTCAAATTAGAGTTGTAATTATAACTTTGAACATTAGTAGCCAAATTCCTAGCAGCAACCCTATATCAATGCACTCCTTTGTGTCTCTTCGTAGGTATTACCTGTGATCACCTCTTCACCTAGCGAAGATCACACGTATAGTGCAGGTCAGCAGATAGGATCTCCTATGTTATCCACACCCAATTCTACAAACAGTGGTGCCATAAGGGATAGACTGCCCATTCCATCTTCTTCTCCTGATGAAGCCTTTTCTGAGGGTTCTTTATGTTCTGAGTCAGATGACAGGTAAGTTCATTTTTTACTTTTCTGTATTGTTTGAATTGGGTTAAATTTAAAGATAGGTTTACATTTTAAATCTAAAGACTTCCTTGTCTTTTGGCCAGTTAAAGGATTTTGAAGTGTATGATAAGTAACTCACCATCTTGAGTAAGTAAGTATTTTTATAAATTTTGTTATGCATATTTGTGTCATTACTTTTCCTATTCTTCAAGGGTAACTTTGATCTGGGTTATTAGAAAAGCAAAATGTGCATAATTTTTCATGCGCTGAAGATTTTGAGGGTTCATAATTTAAGTACTGTTTATGCTCCTCCATAGGTCAATCTTGTGTGTAAGTTTACCACTGGTCTTTCTGTGATTATTAAATACTCCTAAGCTGATTGTAGTTGATTAATTTCAATTACAGCTGGTGGTCCCTCTGTAGACTGCAATCTTGTCATGGATGTTGGTTTTGCTAATTTCTATGACTTAGAGGGTGACTCCTAATGCATTGCATTGGATTACTTGAGTCAAGAATTAAGACAGTAATTATTAGTGATTGAGTCAAATTAATATTACTGTTGAAGAAGTAAGAGGTGACTACATTGACTTATTGTCCCAAGAATTGTTTTTATGTTAGTTGCATGAACAGGAGGTAGGAGATAAAGAGTGTGTTAACCATGTAAGTGCAGTAAGGCCATCTTGAACATACTTGAAATCCCTAAGCAGGGAGTGATGAGAAAGAGAAGATGGCCGGAAAAATTTAACTAGGGACCTAAAATGTTTGGTTAATGTTATGGAAGGGGAAGTTAGAAAATATAGTTGTGATTAAAGAGGTTCATTAGAATTTGTGAGTTGTGGTGCAAAGATGTTGGGGTTATTTGCATTTTGATAAATAGCCAGAGGAAAGGTTCCATTGGTGTTGATTAAAATGTTTACTATTAGTTACCTTCTCTGTCTCTGGGCAATCTAACTTTGAGAGAAACAGTGCTTGAAACAACCAATTTATACAGTCAAAAAACCTTAATCAAATGTCTTTCATGTTCATTATGTTTTCTTAAATCATTAATAATAATAATACATTCTATATAAGATAGTATCTTTCCTTTCTTGCTATCTCCAATGATGGCATTCAAGTCACCCTTTTTTATCTTTTATTCTTTCTTGATTGTGATTGTACATATCCTCCAACTCTTCATCATATTTGTTTATAGCATAAATAAAAATTTTACTTTTAAAAGCATAATCAAAACTTACACATTTAGAAGCGCTCTGGGATGCTAAACTAATTATTTGCCTTTGTTAGTGATAGAACAGAGATATAAATCAGACAGGCTTTTCTTTTGAATGGTATATCTTAAAATAATATAGGTTTTAATTCATAGAACTACTTGGATGTGTTTCTTTGATTGGGTCATAGGTTGGAATTTTAAAAGACGGACAGAAAGATTAAATTCTAAAACAATCACTTGCTGTTAAGCTTTGGGAATAATAAACTGTAAATAGAAGGAAGAGGATATGAATAGTCTCACATTATTTCTAAATTAATGTAAATCACGGTAAGAGTAGTAGATATTCTTAGTGAGAAACATATTGATGTAATGTGTTACTCTCTATGAAATTATCCCACAAAAATGCAGAAGCAATTACTATTAGAGAATTTGTGATTTAAACTGTAAAATCACACTTTTATTGTCTCATGTTTTGGTTTTGTAGCTGATTTCATCTTTGTTTTAGGTAACTACTTATTTTGTTTTCTCATTTCCATACCTTGTTTGATTTGAAGTTTTTAGATGTTGATTTAGTTTAAAATTTGTTGAACAAAAGAATGGGATTTGATTAAAAATTTCGAATGTTTGCTCACATTTTCTAGAAATGTTAGTGCAGTGATGTCCAGATAAGGTTTTGCTTATTCTCATGGGAAAGATATAAGCATTAAAGTGATGCAATAGTTTCCTTAAGCTAGCAGTATTACCAGTAACCATTAAACGCATTATGTGAAGCATTTCAGTATTATCTGTTGTTCAAGTTATTGAGAGTTGAAGGCAGAAATTATACATTTTACTCGTTTTCTCACAGTTGATCTAGAATCTTTAGTAATTTGAATTTCCATCATATGAGTACATGTGCTACACTTGTACTATCGAATTTATTTCTTTATTCATCTAATTCTCAGAAATACTCGAAATCATAGGCTTCAAAGTTTTCTCTGTGTTTGGAAATGGCCTTAATAAGGATTTTAAAGGCTAAATGCTACTTAAGTCATTTAAATCAAGCTGAAATTCCCACGAACTGAATTTCATTATTTACCTATTTTAGTACAACAGCATTTTTAATAGGTAAGTTTTAGGTGTTAATCAATCAATCAACCTGTGTTTAATTTTTCCATGGGAGCTAACAAATGCATTTGGAAAATTGCTCGAGGTTCACATACGAAAAGTTTAACTTTCCAGACTCAAGGACCTTGTGTCAGGAACCCTTTGTCAAATGGAAAACATTTCATGGAAAGATGCTGGTAGAAGTTTTAACTGTAGCTATCATTGATTTACTACTCACTAGTTTCATTTGATGTACTATTGATCAACTACATTTTGATATTTATTTATTATTCTTGTATCAAATTTTTAAGTTTCTTATAATACTACCGAAACCAAATCGTAGAATGAAAAATGAGGTTGTTTTCAATAGTTAATGTTCTACTCTTTTTTGGCAGTGGTTTGATCTTGTACTTCTGTATAGGAAATTTTTATCGTCCTTGTTAAAAATGAATAACTTTATGGAATATGACGATGGGTGAGGTGGAAGATGAGACTTTTAGTCTAAAGATGGTTTATTATTGTTATTCTTATTGTTATTATTATTGTTATATGTTATTGCTGCACCAGTGAAACTATACATTGCTAGGGAATGTTTCGTTACTTAAAAGAACAATGAGTTTAATATCTCAGCATGTACATCATTTGATTTTTTATTTTTAACTTAATTCCTCCTTAATTTAATGATAAGTTATGTAGTTTTGTTCATGATATTTAATGTCTGCTCTCTTTATTGCCCCATTAAATTTTTTAAATATTGTTTTTATTAAATTTAATGAAAAGAATTTGTTTGAACTAATCAATACAAGCCGGTATCTTCATTGGAAAAACTTTGGTGATATTTATTCAACCCCTTTTTCTTCACAGTGCGATAATGCAGTCTTCCAGGTGTGTCAGCCTTAAACAAGAAGAGGAGTGTGACCTGGAGGAGCAGAGGAAAATAGCAGAAGGAGCTGATGCTTTGCTTAACCTTGCTGGTATTTGCACCAAAGAGAGAGATGGGCTCTGCAATCAGCCCATCTTGGGTACAGACAGAAACATTGGCATGGGAGTGAAGGCAAAGAAGCGCATGAGAGCTTCTTCTCCCAGTGACCAGTTGCTACGGGTCAAAGTGAGGGTTGAAGAAAAGGAGGAGGTGTCTGCGGTCGACAGGGGAAACATGTTTCCAAAGTCTCCAACCCAAAGTGGAAGTGAATCGAGGTTCCTGCGAGGCAAGAAGTCTTTGAGCCGCTCGTTTGGTGGAAGCAAGGTTAAAAGCAATCACAGTTCCCAAACCAAGGCAGTCAGTCTGAATGGTAACTCCAAGGATAAGAAGAAACAGGGTTTGGCTAGGAGAATGGAAGATAAAATTTATAAGGCTAAAAGGTAGTATGAAGAATCATTCATCAAGGATTTTTTGTAGGCCTCTTTAGGTAGCTAAGTTCTCCATTTCTTTTGGTTGGAAAAACTTTTTCTAATTGGTTTTTAAAATTACTCCCTGTGACTGCCAGATTTTTGTCCATCTAGGTTTGGGTGGTGGAATTTTTCCCTTTTAGCCACCAGAAATGGTTATTTTTTGTTAGATTTTGTCTGTAACTTTAAGATCACAAATTTTACCAAAGTGTAATTTTGCAGATTTTTAGTCTTCTCCTCTGTGCTTCCAATACATTTTGGGAGCATATCTGAAGCTCACATAGCTTATATAAATATTTTATTGTCAAGTTAAATATGTTGAAACGATATCTCCATGGGAGAATCAATTTATTTAAGGTATTTCATATTAGTTTTATCATAATTAAGACAAACACCAGAAATGTCATGGTCCTTCTGAATGCAAATGTTGGGCTGACTGATATTACATATTTGAATATTATAGAAATGATAGTCCCCGAAAGAAGAGTGTGCAAAAATAGTTTCTCACTTGTAATTCTCAAGTTTTTGAATTTGTTCAAATTTTGATGAGCAACTTTCAATTAGATACGAAAATTTCTATCCATTTCCAAAGTATTTTTTAGAAATAGCCAACAGTCTTTTGTTCAGATATTCAACGAACTGATTATAGATTTTGGTAGTATATTTTAATACTATGTTCTGTAGAATGCCAAAAAAAGTTCCCTTTGTATTTAGAGCTGAAATTGTGATGTACAAATATACAATTTTGGAAACCATAAAAAACTTGCGCTAAGTGGAATATTTTACCCTCTTCTGTGAAGTGATATTATATACATAGCTCAGAGATAAAATATATGTATATTTTTTCATTACTTCTCAAGTGATATGCAGTTCTTCCTAAGGATATCTTGTGAATGTACGTTATTCTTTTCAAGACTGTTGAGGGAAATCTATTGGGTCTTGCTAGCTTCGTTTTTATTCAGAAGCTAAACATATGTACATTGACTACTGCCCTCCTGAATGCCATCAAGTAGTTGAAGTTGCTGATGAAAATTTGTATCGACTTAGGCATCCTAATAATTTCCTATCCCTTCAAAGTTTGTACCAAGCGTTAGGCCTTGCATAAATTAATAAAATATTGTATGTATATTTCATTTGCTATTGAATAATGAATGGTAAAGTTAGTAATATTTTAACTGGAAAATGAATTAATTCTAAAACTTGAGCAATATTCTCATGTTTTAAACAATACTCTATGATGTAATGTAGTTTGAAACAAAGATGGATTTGCACATTACCAATAGGGTGTAGATTATATATGTTGACAAGAAAATGTTATATCTTTGGGAAAATGTGTGCCAAACTGTTGATCTATTGAAATTTCATTTTATTACATTGTTATTAGGAGTGAATTGTACCTCTGTAACCAGAGTACAGATCAGTGCTAACACTATCTACAATAGAATATAGATTTTTGAAATATGTAATAAAATGTATGCCTTTCTGTGCATATTTGATCAACCGAGGTAGTTTTTCCAAACAATGTACAAAAGATCCAAAGAAATATGAAATGATTGTTGTTTGTGAATTTGTTAACATACATCACTCTTCTCTCCTAAATGCCTTTAAACTGTTAGCCTTACATTAACTTTTGAGCTAAGAGACTTACAATCTTCCAAGTCTTGGAACTGAGAGTTATTTAAATTTCTTTTAATATTGAAAAAATATGCCAATCGAAGTCTTCCCCAACTCTTAGCGATTATTTTTGCTATCTTTGTCTAAGGCGGGAATGATGCAGTTAAAAGTTATTTATTTTTTACGTTGTAGGAAAGTGGAAGGATTGTGAAGGCATTTATGGGAAAATACTGTCAACATTTCGTACATTTATTATATGGTTTGTTGAAACCAAAACCTTTGTTATCTATGTTATCGTACATAGCGTAGAATATTTTTCTGCTAACCTGTTTTCAAAATGTAATTATTGTTAATGAATGAAAAATGATTTCATATTCCTCCAAAGTTTTTTGTGAATCTTGAGTTTGGTATGCATTCTATGTGCAGGTTTCTTGAGCTTCATTTGTCTATGGTAATGTTAAATTTATTGTTTTGTACATTTGTTAATTTGAACTTCAGACGATGTAATATTTTTATGCTTGAAATTTTCCAAATTCCATTTTGAAAGCAAAAGCGTATTAAACAGTTGAGTTGATATGCATTTTTTAGAAAACATAAAGGTAAACTATTAGGTTTGGGTTTATCATATGTAAACATGGTGAAGTGTAGGAAATTGTATTTTATCACGTTTTATTTATTCAGAGAAGAATTTTTATTTGAGACTAAAATTGCTATCTTGAGCCATAGCAAACATATTTTTATGTGCTGAAGGCATTGAGTCGACTTATTTAGAGTAAATGTCTTCCATAGTGTTTCATTGCTAACTTTTGCCAATCAGTGATGGAAATATTTCTTCCGTGTGTATGCAGCAGATCTGCATAACACTTCTTTTCTGTACTTCATCATTTAAATTTTTTAACGAAATATTTTAAGAGTAATAATATTTGAGGTGATCAAGAACACATGTTAAGTCACTACGAATTTCGACTGCTTCTGTTGTGCTGCTTAGTATTGACTTCCTACAGCTGAAGGTTCTTTGGGTCCATTTGTTAATAAGAAAACTCCCTGCAGTTTTAAGTGTCGTTTGATGATCGATGTGATGGAATCCAAATGGATTCTAGGAAGTTGGGCTGATTTAAGTGTCTTGAGGATTTCTCAACGATGACGAAATTGAATAAAAGTTTTATTGTAATTTTGTCCATAACGCTAAACTTGAGGGTGTTTTGAGTTTTTTCTACCTGAAAAATAGTTGTGTTCAACCTACAGAGTGAATGCTTCGAGGAAAAGAATTCTTGAGTAAGGCAAACTTTTTTGCAAGACTCATGGTCATGGTTTTTTTCCATCGATGATGTGTAGACTGACAGATCTTGAGACAAACATGAGAGTAGGCATGCAGAAATGTTTTGGTGCAGTCAACCCTGGAAAAATCAATAGTATTGCAAATGTAACTTTCTTGAGAAAAATAGATACTTTTACCTCTTCAGGCTGTTGATGTTGATGTTTCTGCATCCCACTTCATGTTCAATGTCTTAGGATTGATGAAGCAATAATTTCAATAATAATTATTTTCTTGTGAAGGCAGTGGCATTTTATAAATTGCAGTAAGGAAGTGAATGTTTTTTAGAATCCTTATCTACAATGATTGACTTGCCTTCATGATTTAGTCGAACGATAGGGCTTGCTTGTGAGCTCATCTCCCATTCCTCTTTCCATGTGCTTTACCAACAGATAGTTTTAGGTGACCTATTTTTGCTGTCAACTCATTGTACAGATGTACATATCAAAATCACAGTATAAGTAAATGGATAGCAAATAAAGTTTTGAAGATTTATTGATTTCTTTGATTTCTTGTCTCCTATTCCTCAGATTTACATGTATGCCCTTTAATGTCATTTGGTCATCAATTGATAAATCGACACATTGACTAGATGTATGTTACATACATACCTTAATGCTTTTACTGCTATGATGTAACCTATTGGGAAAGTATGCAGGAACTGAAAGCAATAGCAGGCTTAAATACAAAGTAGACGATGGACCATCATGTTTAATTTACTTCCTTCTTCGAGTCTTTGAATGGGTTTGAAAGACAGGTACTCAGAATTAAATACTTGTGCTCTTATCAGTTCCTAGTTTGATCTAAAACACTGCTGTATCGTAAATTGAATTTTAAAGATTCAATATCTTGTTCATCATCCCAATTACTTATGACAGATATTCTATACATATACATTGTGACAAAATATTTATACGAGTATTATGTATTCTTACCCATTCTAAGATATTGATTCCTGTAAAGCAGAATCTATGATGCTTGGAACCTGGGTGCAAGATGTTTTACAGTATCTGGATTCTGATTTGTATTGATAGCTTCCTGATTTCTTGTAAACATTAGAAACTTCCGAATTAAATTTATTTCTTATAACTAAGCTGCATCTGTATAGTGTAACATCTACACTAGCTGACCAGCCATTTTTGAAATAACTGAGACACGAAATTTGTCAATGGCTGCAAGCTAAGTTGTCATATTCATCCTTTGTGGCTGAGAGGCCGCGATGTCCTTTTTTCTTGAACTGGAGAAGGCTTAAGCCTAATGTGAATGTGTTTGGGTCAGAGACTTAACCAAGGGGGTGGTTTAAGGGGTTCAACCCCCATGAGAACAGAGTCAACAATAAACGAAAGCGTGTGAGAGAATGGACTCTTGCAATCATGCCATAAAAACACTGCTGAAGATTCTCAGGGTATATCAGTTAATATTTTCATTAGATTTTGGATGGTGGTATTCCCGCCCCTGGATTTTAGGCAATGCAGTGGCTCTAAACCTTGATGGTTGTAAACCCCCAACCGTGGACAAATCCTGGCTTGGGTATTGCAACATGTGCATGCCAGTGCTGCAATATATTTTCCAATTTTTGAGGCATTCAGGATGCCTTTAAATCTCAAGGGCTAGTATTGGCCTGTTATGTGGGAGTAGCAGATTTAGTAACGGATAACATTAGTATAACTGATACGTTGATGAAATGTGATAGTTTTGCTTGAGGTTAATAGAATGTTTCCTTTCTTTACTTTCTGTCAGAAAGCGTTCTCGCAGTTCGTTGTCCGATAGGTTAGTAAGATATTAACTCGGCAGTGGAAAAGAGTGCAAAAGTTCAGTTGCAATTTCATGTACTCGTATATTGTTGAGGAGACAGGTAAGAGATATAGGAACAGCTGCAGGTTCTTCACGTATTTCACACTTCTTCGTCCTTTTCCGTCCCTTACTTTCTACGAGGCGCTTTCTCCCGTGACCTTCACCCTTACAGGGACCCTTTCTTTCTCTATGAAAAGGAGCCATACATAGCACAGGACACCCCATTCCTTCCTTTGCCGCGGCCGCAACGGATCATAGCCGGCGACCACCGCACGCGCCTGTTGTAGACCATCCGTCAGAAGAACGATCTCAGCACCAGACAGAAGATAAGTATAACTTATAATTCTACATCTTCGCAAATACCCTGCAAGCCGCCTTTCGGCATGTAGCAGGGGGAATAGGGTCGAATATAATGGAACTTGGAATCGAACTTCCTATTATAGGTTTTATTATTATTATTTATTCTTACGGCGAGGTTAGGCCAAAATGGCCTCTCTTCCACCTAACCTCTGGGGATATTACAATATATAACTACTAATATTACATTAATAACTAAAATAATTAACTAAAAATTAACTTAAATCTATGTAAAGAAAAAGAAANGAGAGGTGTATTTTCCAACCACTTGTCAAATTTACTGGGGTGAACTGTAACCTGAATAAAATTAGATCAGGATATGGAATATATTCAATATGAAATAATATTAATCGTTGAAATGTATAAAATATATCGTTGCATGATTACCAGACTGGGGCACCATTGCAGCTCTGGCTTTTAATGGGTTAGTAAAATAATCCTAATACTAATCATGTAAATTCCGCAATAATTTAGGTGAAAATAAAGTGAAGAACAAAGTAGAATGTCACGGGTGATTAAGACGGGCCAGTAAGTATCGTAAAGTTGGCCCAGCACGTCGATGATGGAAGGATTTGGGAATATTTTTCCTTTTACTGATAACCAGTTTGATAACGACTTCCCGATAGTTACTCACTCGCTTCTTTCATGATAGAAGAAGAGGTATCCCTACATACGTACCCCTCCATCGTTTCTCCTGCGTGATACCTAGGCACGTGTCTTAGAGCCCCCTCAACCATGCAATGCACGCTCTTAAAAGTTAAACCGCAGCAATTCATGGTCAAAATCCATCGAATAGAATACAGTTTGTGTGAGTGAGGGAGATTATCCAAAGAGCTAATGAAAACCTCCCCAATCTACTCCTCTAAGTCAAACGGAAAATCATCTCCAGAATTATGCTTATACAATTAACTATTTCGCATTTTAAAGTTACCTAAAATATACGTCGTCCTTTACGGAAATATGTATGACTGAAACATGAATTCTGGCATACGAATTTATATTCCCCGATGTCGCAGTGCGACCATTTCTTGGAATCCCGCGAGTTATAACTTAAAATCACATAAATGTCTAGTACTTTATATGGCATCACTTTTATTAAAACCATCGAAATCATCTCTACTCCATATAAATGTTGTGACTTTTAATGGATGAGAAACATTTTTATAATATTAACGGAGAACAAGGATCATTGAAAATATCTATGGATTTAAGTGTTCTTCAAAATTGGTAAATTTCTTCACTTGGTAAATTTTCCACACTGTATTTATTGGCGACCGGTTTCGTAAGTTGACTTCTTCAGGCCATGTAAGTAAGAGTGTGGAAAATTTACCGAGTGTATCCTTCTGAAATGGCTTTCCACGAAGTCACGCCTGCTAATATCGATTTATTCAGTGTTCTTACTGCTGTCATAAAATATTATGTAAGGGAAATTTACGCACGGTTCCATAGGACGCAATGAAGTTAATGCGTCTACTGAGAGAGAGAGAGAGAAAGTTTAGAAGCGCAGAAATAGGCTAATTTGGCTGGATGTATTTGATTAGCGGATAACTCGAAGTGAACGTTTCAATAGTCGTTGTATGATCCGTTATTATTTGGCGATTTTCATTTCTTTAATGTTCTTACCGTTTAATTTTCTTCCTTCTTCGAGTCTTTGAATGGGTTTGAAAGGCAGGTACTCAGAATTAAATACTTGTGCTCTTATCAGTTCCTAGTTTGATCTAAAACACTGCTGTATCGTAAATTGAATTTTAAAGATTCAATATCTTGTTCATCATCCCAATTACTTATGACAGATATTCTATACATATACATTGTGACAAAATATTTATACGAGTATTATGTATTCTTACCCATTCTAAGATATTGATTCCTGTAAAGCAGAATCTATGATGCTTGGAACCTGGGTGCAAGATGTTTTACAGTATCTGGATTCTGATTTGTATTGATAGCTTCCTGATTTCTTGTAAACATTAGAAACTTCCGAATTAAATTTATTTCTTATAACTAAGCTGCATCTGTATAGTGTAACATCTACNAGTGTTCTTACTGCTGTCATAAAATATTATGTAAGGGAAATTTACGCATAGTTCCATAGGACGCAATGTTGAAATTAATGCATCTACTGTGAGAGAGAAAGTTTAGAAGCGCAGAAATAGGCTAATTTGGCTGGATGTATTTGATTAGCGGATAACTTGAAGTGAACTGTCCAGTCTACGTTCTTAATAAGTTTTCAAAACCGAATCTTAAATCATATAAAATATGTTTGCCAGTTTCTGCTACGATTCTTTTCGAGCTACGTTGATTTCAATTGTTTTTAAATAAGGTTTCTCCCCGTTCTCAGTCACAGAATCTAAGTCGAGGAATCATCAGTCTCAGTCAAGGACTAGTCGCTTCTCTTGGTCCGAATGCTGAAACAATTTCTTCTTCGAACGTAAATTACATTAGGAGTTTTTGGAGATATTTTCAGAAAATGTTTACATCTTAATTCTTCTGGGAGTGGCGAATCATACCATATTTTTAATAGGTATCGCAATAATGGGATCTCGTCTCCAGATTAAAATTGAAAGTAATTCTAAGATGAGATGAGAATTCTCACGAAATATCGGAGGATCGAAATCCAAGAATCTCTTCTCATAATGAGAGACCGCATAAGTGTTGTATATCCTTTTGTGAGGGAGAAGATGTGAAGGAGAAGTGAAGTTCCTCACACGAAGCCGCGTTAGGAATTTTTTTAAGTGCCACATGGTTTTACTATAAAATATTTCCATATTTGCTCCATCAATAGCATATCCATTCGCCGAGAGACGCGCCCAGTCTATCTACCGCCCGGGTGCGAAGACAATTTGCCGCACCTTAAAATAAAATACGAAAACCATTCATTTCCTGATTTGCAGGTAAAAATTATTTTGTAAGACTTTGAAAAACCAGTGTTTTATGGCTTCGTTCCTCGGCTTACATTGGTTACAAAACACAATTAACAATTAATAATGCATATTCCATATCCCGACGGTGAATTTTCATTATGAGTTAATAGTTCACATTTCTTTTGAATATGTTAGCAGCAACAGTCTCCGGAAGTGCCAATAAAACACGCAAAGCCGTTTGAAAATTAGAAAAGACTCCAATCAAATCTCTAAAAAGTAAATATTCCAAAATTCGAAGAGAATTTTTAATTGCTTCCAGAAAATCGTTTATTGATTCTAATTTTTCGATTAAATCCACTGCACAAATATTCCTTTCTCATCTTGAGTCATCCATAATTCTTTTCTCTAAACATTTGCCAATTTTTGATTTCACATTATAATCTTTCCTTTAAAGTCGTGTGTATCATACAGGGAGCAAAAATAATGTTGTTGTAATAATAATAATGGTTGACTACGCTTCTGTTGCCGCCCTTTAGATGCCGCCGCCCGGGTGCGATGCACTCCTTGCACCCATAAGACGGCGCGGCTCGGCATACACCATGCCATAGATCAGATACCATTTTACTCGAGATAGTCGAAATTAACCGTGATCTGGTATGCATTGGAAAGTACCTGTTCGGTAGCCTGGGAGTTCGAGGGAATAGAATTATCGGAATACTCATGAACGACGTCAACTACAAAATGTCTGCGATCCACAGCACTCTTCCGTTAGGAAAAAGATAGTGATTAGGCTTAGGCTAAGGCTAAGGCTAACGACACGTATTCTTGCTATGTAGAAGTCTGCTACTCGATAACGGCAGGGTTTACCTTTGCCCACTCCACCTCGCACCTTCCAACCCCTTGAAATCCCTGGAGTGAAATGTAACCCGATTAATAAACGATCATCATTGCGGAAATACTCATCGTGAAATACATTCACCTGGCAAGCGCCAGGTAATGATAGATTAGTGTTGCCTAAAGTTTGAATGAATTTTAGTGCTTAGAAAGTTTTAGATGAAATATTCCATACCTTGTTCGTGTGTTCTGTTATATATTTGAGGAATTTAATGCAAAAAATGAGATTGCGACTTATTGTTAGAACCTCGCTTCTCCAAAAAATAAATCCCTCCTCAATGAATAATATGAATATTGGAGACACGGCTGACGTGAAGTGTAAAAGAAAAATCCTAACCCGTATTTGTAAAATACGGCTTAGGAGTTTTCTTTTACACCCCTCCTGAATGAAGGAGAAGCGAACGAATTCTTATTTGACGATTTTAGCTCCAATTGACCAAAATGTATTGTTGTTGAATGTTATTGTTACTTACAGTACGACTCGATGAATTATTTTCACTTCTTACTGCCAATATACATTGCTTGGTAAAGAATTCACGTTTGTTTTAGCTACGTGCTTTCGTAATGAATGTTAGTTAAAAAGCCTGTATGCCTCGCTGTTAGTTCCCAAAGAACAGTATTCGATTACTCCTTCGATTATGTTCTAAATCTTAATATCTTCCAACACTTTTAACGCCGTGTAGCGCACAGGAAGGTAAAACTCTCCGAACCGCGAAGTAGATTCTCCTATATTTAGGCCCGATTAGATTCAGAGGAAATCTGTGAGAATCGAGTTTCGGTACACACCTAATTGTTATGCCACATTGTTTCTCTTTCCATTTTCCTGAAGTAAAGAAGGAATACGGATCCTCTATACAAAAGCTTTTTCCCAATTTTGTTTTGTCTTCCAAATGGTGTAAGGAAATTAATGCTGAGTGAGATGCGCTTTTCTCGTTTTTAAATTAGGAAGTGCTGTCGCCTAAGAAATTTATATGGTGCTTGGTAGTTGTTCTGAAGATTTAAAGTTTGATTATGTCTTATTGAATTTTACGCCCTCAAGACACTGATTTGCGATATTAATGTCACAATAACAGTGATATTTTAGCCTGTAGTTTTTCATGTAATTTCTGTTGGCCAGATAACTGCTGTGATATATTTTTTCAACCGATCGGATTCTCCTAATTATTAACCGAGTGTATGCACTTTCGGTCACTTGGTTGGGTTTCAAGGAGACTCGTTCCCTCACAATATCTATTGAATTTCTTCTTGAGTCTTCAATTTTCCTATGGAAAATGACCTCTGATTTTGAAGGCAATGTAAAAATATTGGAGGCCTTTGAGATATGTGTGTGGCGTGGATTGGAGAAAGTAAATTTGGTTAACAGAAAAAACAAACACTTAATTTTTAGAGACGGTCAGAATGGAGAGGGTTTTAAACAGAAGAAATGGACCGTTACGAGACGTGGGCGATCCCTATGGGAACCGCCGTTTTGGGGCCGCATGACGTTTGCATTGTGCGCAGAAAACTTCGTGCACTTATAATTGTCAAAAAAATCTGCGAGTGGATACTTACTATACAGATGAATGGAAAATGGTTAAGAGTGTTATTAAGAATTGATATTTTATTGTTGGCAGTTATATTGAAGCCATCGTATAAACTATTCGGATTAGAAAGTTTTCTGGCATAATTCCCTCCGAAAATTAATTTCGAATACAATATTTCATGAATTAATCAACCGAAACGGATAATTAGAGATTATTTGCTTTCTGTTAAGTCATTTTCAATGTTTTTTATTAAAGTGATGATAATTTTTCATAATATTAGCATAGTTTTCATAAATATCACCGAAGACATTTTGACAAATTTAAAAAATCATCTCTTGAACGAGTATAATCATTTTAAAACATTGATATTTTATTTACTAGTATAAAATATAGATTGCTGTATCATTAACTGAGGCGCCAACTCAGGCCTTCTCTATATGGGATATAAATAATCCTAAAGTGCAACGGGGCTCCCAGATAGCGAAGTGGGCAACGCGTTCTACTTCGGTGAAAGCGGTCCTGGGTTCGATTCCCGGCGGGGGCATTCAAATGACCTAAGCTGTCGAACCACTTTTAAAAATACTACTACCTAAAGTGCAACAAGAACAGCAGGAATTTAGGTGGAAATAATGTGAAGAACAGAATGGACGGTCACGAGTGATTATGGTAGGCTAACGAGGAATGTAAAGTTGGGCAAATACCTCGATGTGATGGAGGGATTTGGGAATTTTTTTCTCATTAACTTCTACTCATATCTATAACTATAACTATACTCATATATCTATCATAGTTTCGTAACTTATTCCCATTAGTTACGTATGTACTAGCGCCTTTTACGATGGACTGAGATGTTTTTAATGCTTACCCCTCCATTCTTTCTCATGCATAATACCGAAGCACGTGCCTTCGATCCCCCTCCACCCCACACTGCACGCTCCTATGACTCAAACCGATGCAATTCATGATCAAAATCTGACGAGTAGAATACAGTTTGGGCGGGTGAGGAAGATTTCCTATCCGCGGAGGAGGGTCTTCTTCCCGGAAGGTCTAACGAGGAGATTACAGTGTGTGGAGTAGAGAAAATTTCCTTATTGCGAAGGCGAAGTTTCCCTGCCTAAAGAGTTAACGAAAGCCTCTCCATATTCTCCACTAAATCGGCCGGGAATCGTCTCCAGAATTATGGTGAAACATTGAAATGTTTTGCATTTGAATGTAACCAAAATATAAGTCGTCCGTTACGGAAATAAGCGTGAGTGAAACATTAATATGGCCTCAAAAATCATATTCCTCGATATGGTTCTGCGACTATTACTTGAGGAGCGTAATATTTTGCACAAGGAGACACCGCATATGTATGATAAATCCTTAGCCAAGTTTACGAATGCAATTTCTTATCAGTCGATTACACTCATGAATAACCGTCTCTTAAAATCATACTAAGAGCTCCTGAAACATAATTATCAACGTGTTTCTTATGCATTATATAATACGTACAGTAGTATCTAATAATAACGTTATTATCTTTATTATAATCAATTATACCAACTTGGGTGGAATAACTTCCCGCTAAGCGGAATCATAGGTCGACAGCGATAGCGATTCCTCAAGGTAACTCAGATTCTTGATGACATTCATTTGAATGAATGCACAACCAACTTTAAAGAATGCATATTTTTGATCTTTGTTAAAAGTTAAAATGACCTCAGGAGGTAAACAACGCAGCTTACTCTTATTCTCATCTTTTATCTTTACCTTCTTTCGAATGAAATGTCTCCTCATTTTATCGGATGCCGAAAAATACTTAGCGGGGACTTTGCGAGCGGTATTAAACAATGGCTATGGAAGAGACTGTTAGATTTCGTTTTTCAACCGAACGGGACGCATTTGTCGGACTTGAGTGTATATGTAAGATATTTTATAGTGATTAGGAAGTGATAGCATAAAATGAAAATTTGGATATATGAGTTGCAAGTAACAGATATTAACTTAAGTTTTGGTATATTTTAAAAGGACAATGCTTTGTTTATTCCTCCCAATTACTGTTTGATTAGGAAGTGATAGCATAAAATGAAAATTTNATACAAAGATTTGGGTTGTGGGGAAAAAACTCCTCAACTGAAGGTTTTTGGAGAAAAACCCACGATGCGGGAAAACACCAACACAAGAAGGGGGGCGAAAAAAACCCGCGAAAACACAGAGGTGATAAAAGCACTATAAGGATAGATGATGGTGGAGGTGATATTCAACAAATTATGTCGCATCACGGCAGTATATCCTCAATGTTAAAATTGACGAAGATCTCGTCACTGGCAAGGAAGAAAGTTATTATTGCAATAGTGAAATACCATCCTAAATAATGAAACTAACTCAGATTAATATTTAGCGCAGAAAGTCGCGCTTCTTTCTTAGTCTAAAGTTCCGCTTCCATTATTAATC
Source organism: Ladona fulva (assembly GCA_000376725.2). NCBI lineage: Eukaryota > Metazoa > Arthropoda > Insecta > Odonata > Libellulidae > Ladona > Ladona fulva. Next base: position 171,307 of record KZ308166.1, read on the forward strand.
TTTCGTAAACTTGTTTATTCATTTTAATTGATTCTTGTTTCACTAATGAATGGTGTTATAAAATACAAATTTACATTTTTCTTTCATAAGGTATTTTCTATTTACAAACAAGATTTTTGTCGGGGACTAAATAGAAACTAATTTTGTTAATGAAATTTCCATTTATTTGCACATACTATTTCCGTCTGTACTACAAATTTCATATTAGTATTGCATTATTTGCACGTGTATTTATTTTTATTTTCCATGTGGTCTGCTAAAATATTATTACGTATATTTTTCTATATACTTGTCTCTGGGGGCTCGTACAATTCTATCCTCTCCTTGTGGATGTTTAAAAAGTTATAAAAGTATTAACTTTCGCTACGAAAAACCCGTTTTTCCATCTAAGTTTTTTGTGAGTTAATTTCCCGATAAAGCCAATATCTTTGCTGTTAAGTTATGTCCTAATGTAATGTATATGCCACGGTAGTTATCCGGTATCCGAAAATATTTTAGTGCTTTATTTAAAACATCCACTACCCTTCATTTTCACTCATTCAAGAGCTCGTTGTATGATCCGTTAATCATTTGGGATTTTCTAATTATTTATGTTCTCACCGGTTGTTCAACTTCTTTATATACTTCTTAAAAAAACGGACATGAAAGTAGTCAGACTGGACCAGGATTCGAACCTGGCATCTTCCACTTTCCGGGTCAATTATAGAGCCAGAACATCATTTGAGTCGTCTCTCTCCAAGTTGTTTTTTTTTAGAAAAACGGCATGGAGAATGGTCTGGCTCGATAGCCTAATTGGGTAAAGAATCGACCCGTAAAGTGGAATATACCAGATTCGAGCTCTGGCGCAGTCAGACTTTTTTCTAGTCCGTATTTCTTTGGGATATTTCCTAGGCGCACACCTTTATGTGCTAAGTTACTTATGCCATTTTCCTTGTATATATTTCTCGTTCTTCGTACAAAAGTTCGTTACTTCCGCTAGCCTTTCGTCATCTTGTCTTTATCTTGTTGAGAATTTGCTGAGTTTTCATCACCGAGTCATTTTTCCTTATCTGAACATCACTTCGCAGCCATACCGATAGGCGGTTTGCATGGCAGATGTCGAGGAGCGCATTCATTCATATCAGCTGACCTATTTCTTTTCAACTGTTTCAATAGTCGTTGTATGATCCGTTATTATTTGGCGATTTTCATTTCTTTAATGTTCTTACCGTTTGTTCAACTTTTATATATATTTCTTATTCTTCATTTAAAAGTATTTCTTCAACTAGCCTTTCGTCATTTTGTTTTGATCTTGTTGCGAAGGTTGAAAGTTTTCTCAACCGGATCATTTTCCCTTACCTGAACCTCCGCTGCCAAATGCCGATGGCTGTTCGCAGGGTTGATGTTTGCATTCCTTCAAGTCAGCTGAGCTATATTCTATATATTATATCTTGTCACTATACATACCACTATACATGCATTAGTATGACGGAAGTATCGTAGAAATGATTTCTAATAACTTGAAACACTTTTTCATTAACATTTCTTGGTACGGGTTTTTGCTCATTCAACTGTCTTATCCTTTCTATGTAATTTCTTCTATTAAACCAATCAAAATCTTTTCTTCTTGATGTACATTTCATGGCTGATTTGTAATAAGGTACATTTAAAAAAATATTAGTGAAAAAGGGTCACTGTTAGTATTTGTGGGTTTAAGTGTTCTTACTGCTGTCTTTAAAATTTGATATTAGACGAATTTAAGCATGGATCCATGGGTCGCGAGGTATAAGTCAATGGGTTTGTTGAGAGAGGAAAAGTTTAGAAGCGCAGGAATAGTCTAATTGGGCCGAAGTACTTGTTTAGCAGATTACGCTAAGAGAAATGTCCAGTTCACGCCCTGTGTATGATTCAATACCGAATCTAGCGAATCCCAAGGAAAAGCAGCATAAATCCATTGCCGGTTTTCGAGTTTAAATCTCCGTCAAGAGATTATACTTATGCTGAACCGCGTCTTAAATCATACTAACAGCTCATGAAACCCTTATCATCGCAGAATTACTTTATACACGACATAATACAAACATAAGTAATTATTAATAACGTCAATAAATATTTTTGTTTGAATCATTTTTAACCATCTCGAGGAGAAGAACCACCGTCTCGTCGGAAGGCTCGTTGGAGGTAGCGATTGTCTGATTTTGAGATTTTGAAATGATTTAACTACGTTGAAAGCATTTCGTTTGAAGAAATGCTCAGGCTTATTTTATGATTCTCTTGTTTTGCTAAATTAATCTTCTTTTCGACAACATAAACTAAGTGTCAAGAGAGAAAATTAAAAAAATAAGCACCGGTAATGAATGAAGCGATCTTTGTTTCTTTGTTCCGGATGTCGGAAAATGCTTAGTGAGGACTCCGTGAGTGGTTTCAAACATTAGCTCGGGTTGGGTCGATTCGCCAGAAATTCGTGAACTGGAAGGCAGTTGTTAGAGTTGCGTGGTTATTACTATAAGTCACTCTCTTCTTATTATAAAGTGACACCATAACCGAATATTTGGATGCATGAGCTACAAGTAACTGATATTAACTTACGTTGTGGTATATATTGAAAGAACAATGCTTTGTTTGTTCTTCGCAATTGCTTTTTGAACTTACGATAGGATAACTTCATTGTTAGGGTTAAAGGTAAAAAGTGAAGGAAAAGTAAAGTTCCTCACACGCCATTATAAACAGTGTTGCAATGTTGTTACAAAAGGAAAAAGGTTTTACTGTAAAATAATTCCAAATGATGCACTGTCAAAGACTACGCCTCGCCATGCCATGGATTAGACCATTTGACTCGAGATAATTGAATTCAACCCTGACATGGTTTGAGTCAAAAATACTTGTTCGGTTGCCAGGGAGTTTGAGGGAGGATTCGTCGGAATACTCATAAGGAACTACCAATTTCTGGTATCCCCAGCACTCATCGACTATGAAAATGGAATGGGTAAAGGTGCTTTTCCTCGAAGGCTAACGACACGAATTCTTGCTACGCCGAGGTCCGCTGCTCGATAACGCCAGAGTATACCTTCTCCCACTCCACCATCCCCTCGCACCTTCCAAACTCTTGTAAAATTTAGTGGAGTGAAATGTAACCCGATTAACAATTGATCACGATAGAGGAAATATACGACATGAGATAATGTGGCTTTCCAAGCAGTCGAGCAACGATGAATCTATCATTATCTATCTGTGTCACCTAATGTTAGGATGAAATTATTATTGTGATATTCAGAAGGTATTAGATTAAAAACTCCATGGCTCCTTCGTTCTCTTGTTACATTTTTGACGAATTACTATAAGGTATAATTGTTCTCCTGATGTAATAATTGAATGATCTCCTCCGACTCGGTATGATTTTAAGGCTCACGAGTTNTAATTCCCTCCGAAAATTAATTTCGAATACAATATTTCATGAATTAATCAACCGAAACGGATAATTAGAGATTATTTGCTTTCTGTTAAGTCATTTTCAATGTTTTTTATTAAAGTGATGATAATTTTTCATAATATTAGCATAGTTTTCATAAATATCACCGAAGACATTTTGACAAATTTAAAAAATCATCTCTTGAACGAGTATAATCATTTTAAAACATTGATATTTTATTTACTAGTATAAAATATAGATTGCTGTATCATTAACTGAGGCGCCAACTCAGGCCTTCTCTATATGGGATATAAATAATCCTAAAGTGCAACGGGGCTCCCAGATAGCGAAGTGGGCAACGCGTTCTACTTCGGTGAAAGCGGTCCTGGGTTCGATTCCCGGCGGGGGCATTCAAATGACCTAAGCTGTCGAACCACTTTTAAAAATACTACTACCTAAAGTGCAACAAGAACAGCAGGAATTTAGGTGGAAATAATGTGAAGAACAGAATGGACGGTCACGAGTGATTATGGTAGGCTAACGAGGAATGTAAAGTTGGGCAAATACCTCGATGTGATGGAGGGATTTGGGAATTTTTTTCTCATTAACTTCTACTCATATCTATAACTATAACTATACTCATATATCTATCATAGTTTCGTAACTTATTCCCATTAGTTACGTATGTACTAGCGCCTTTTACGATGGACTGAGATGTTTTTAATGCTTACCCCTCCATTCTTTCTCATGCATAATACCGAAGCACGTGCCTTCGATCCCCCTCCACCCCACACTGCACGCTCCTATGACTCAAACCGATGCAATTCATGATCAAAATCTGACGAGTAGAATACAGTTTGGGCGGGTGAGGAAGATTTCCTATCCGCGGAGGAGGGTCTTCTTCCCGGAAGGTCTAACGAGGAGATTACAGTGTGTGGAGTAGAGAAAATTTCCTTATTGCGAAGGCGAAGTTTCCCTGCCTAAAGAGTTAACGAAAGCCTCTCCATATTCTCCACTAAATCGGCCGGGAATCGTCTCCAGAATTATGGTGAAACATTGAAATGTTTTGCATTTGAATGTAACCAAAATATAAGTCGTCCGTTACGGAAATAAGCGTGAGTGAAACATTAATATGGCCTCAAAAATCATATTCCTCGATATGGTTCTGCGACTATTACTTGAGGAGCGTAATATTTTGCACAAGGAGACACCGCATATGTATGATAAATCCTTAGCCAAGTTTACGAATGCAATTTCTTATCAGTCGATTACACTCATGAATAACCGTCTCTTAAAATCATACTAAGAGCTCCTGAAACATAATTATCAACGTGTTTCTTATGCATTATATAATACGTACAGTAGTATCTAATAATAACGTTATTATCTTTATTATAATCAATTATACCAACTTGGGTGGAATAACTTCCCGCTAAGCGGAATCATAGGTCGACAGCGATAGCGATTCCTCAAGGTAACTCAGATTCTTGATGACATTCATTTGAATGAATGCACAACCAACTTTAAAGAATGCATATTTTTGATCTTTGTTAAAAGTTAAAATGACCTCAGGAGGTAAACAACGCAGCTTACTCTTATTCTCATCTTTTATCTTTACCTTCTTTCGAATGAAATGTCTCCTCATTTTATCGGATGCCGAAAAATACTTAGCGGGGACTTTGCGAGCGGTATTAAACAATGGCTATGGAAGAGACTGTTAGATTTCGTTTTTCAACCGAACGGGACGCATTTGTCGGACTTGAGTGTATATGTAAGATATTTTATAGTGATTAGGAAGTGATAGCATAAAATGAAAATTTGGATATATGAGTTGCAAGTAACAGATATTAACTTAAGTTTTGGTATATTTTAAAAGGACAATGCTTTGTTTATTCCTCCCAATTACTGTTTGATTAGGAAGTGATAGCATAAAATGAAAATTTGGATATATGAGTTGCAAGTAACAGATATTAACTTAAGTTTTGGTATATTTTAAAAGGACAATGCTTTGTTTATTCCTCCCAATTACTGTTTGATTAGGAAGTGATAGCATAAAATGAAAATTTGGATATATGAGTTGCAAGTAACAGATATTAACTTAAGTTTTGGTATATTTTAAAAGGACAATGCTTTGTTTATTCCTCGCAATTACTGTTTGAGCATCATCCTTGGATAATTGCCTCGTTATGGGGGAAGAAAGAGGTGAGGGATAAGCACCTCACACCACATTTTAAGACTCGTTACGACATTATTACAAGTGCCTCATGGTTGTACTGGAAAATAGTTCCATATGATCCACTGTCAAAAGCATACCATTCGCAATGCCATGGACCAGATACCATTTGACTAGAGGAGATTGAATTTAACCGTGAAATAGTTTGCGTTGCCAGGGAGTTCGAGGGTGGAGTTGTCGGAATACACATAAATGACGTCAACTAACCAATTTCTGCAATCCACAGCACTCATCGACTATGAAAATGGAATGGGTAAAGGTGCTTTTCCTCGAAGGCTAACGACACGAATTCTTGCTACGCCGAGGTCCGCTGTTCGATAACGCCAGAGTATACCTTCTTCTCCCACTCCACCATCCCCTCGCACCTTCCAACCTCTTGTAAAATTTAGTGGAGTGAAATGTAACCCGATTAACAATTGATCATGATAGAGGAAATATACGACATGAGATACTGTGGCTTTCCAAGCACTCGAGCAACGATGAATCTATCATTATCTATCTGTGCCACCTAATGTTAGGATGAAATTATTATTGTGATATAGAAGGTATTAGATGGAGCCATGGAGTTTTTACTCCATGGCTCCTTCGTTCTCTTGTTACATTTTTGACGAATTACTATAAGGTATAATTGTTCTCCTGATGTAATAATTGAATGATCTCCTCCGACTCGGTATGATTTTAAGGCTCACGAGTTTTCAATAACCTTATGGGAGGGTAATCAGCTATGGCATGTCTGATGAATATAAATTCTTAAAAGACTAGAAATGATCAATTTTTTACTATTCTCAGCAGCACAAAGTAACATTCAATACTCATATTTTAATCGCATAATATGTGATAGCGATTGAGAGGTGTATTTTACAACCACTTGTAAAATTTACTTGGTCGAACTGTAACCTGAATAAAATTAGATCAGGATATGGAATATATTCAATATGAAATAATATTAATCGTTGAAATGTATAAAATATGTCGTTGCATGATTACCAGACTGGGGCACCATTGCAGCTCTGGCTTTTAATGGGTTAGTAAAATAATCCTAAAATCCTAATACTAATCATGTAAATTCCGCAATAATTTAGGTGAAAATCAAGTGAAGAACAAAGTAGAATGTCACGGGTGATTAAGACGGGCCAGTAAGTATCGTAAAGTTGGCCCAACACGTCGATGATGGGAGGGTTTCGGAATATTTTTCCTTTTACTGATAACCAGTTTCATAACGACTTCCCGATAGTTACTCACTCGCTTCTTTCATGATAGAAGAAGAGGTATCCCTACATACGTACCCCTCCATCGTTTCTCCTGCGTAATACCTAGGCACGTGCCTTAGAGCCCCCTCAACCATGCAATGCACGCTCTTAAAAGTTAAACCGCAGCAATTCATGGTCAAAATCCATCGAATAGAATACAGTATGTGTGAGTGAGGGAGATTATCCAAAGAGCTAATGAAAACCTCCCCAATCTACTCCTCTAAGTCAAACGGAAAATCGTCTCCAGAATTATGCTTAAACAATTAACTATTTTGCATTTTAAAGTTACCTAAAATATACGTCGTCCTTTACGGAAATATGTATGACTGAAACATGAATTCTGGCTTATGAATTCCCCGATGTCGCAGTGCGACCATTTCTTGGAATCCCGCGAGTTATAACTTAAAATCACATAAATGTCTAGTACTTTCTATGGCATCACTTCTATTAAAACCATTTTTTCTTACATCTTCAGGCCTGAAGATGTAAGTAAGAGTGTAGAAAATTTACCAAGTGTATCCTTCTGAAATGGCTTTCCACAAAGTCACGCCTGCTAATATCGATTTTATTAAGTGTTCTTACTGCTGTCATAAAATATTATGTAAGGGAAATTTACGCATAGTTCCATAGGACGCAATGTTGAAATTAATGCATCTACTGTGAGAGAGAAAGTTTAGAAGNTAAATTCTTAAATTCTTAAATCTTAAAAGATTAGAAATGATTAATTTTCTACTACACTCAAAAGCACAAAATAACATATACAACTCATATTGTATTCGCAAATATGTGATAGCGATTGAGAATTGTATTCTGTGTCGCCGTAATTTAGAATGAAATAATTTGAAGATTAAAGTGGAATGTCACGGGTTATTATGGCGTGCCAGCGAGTATAATAATGTTGGACAAATACCTCGATTTGATGAAAGGAATGTTGTTTTTTAGTTTCCTTTCTGCTGATATGTATAGATTCACAACGATCATGTTAGTCACACATTATCCTCTTTTATGATGGAATACATTTTTCCTCTTTTACGATGGATTGGTACCCATTCATAATGCCTATGCATGTACCTCATATCCTCATCCACTATGCACTGCACGCTTTGAAAAGTCAAATCTCTGCAATTCATGGTCGAAATCCAACGAAGAGAATACAGTTTGGGCGAGGGGGAGATTTCTTATCCGCGGAGGTTCTCCCTGAAGTTCTGCATTGAACACCTACCTCAGTGATAGCAGTAGGTGTACAAGATACAAAAAAGTACAATGAATTATGCTTCATGATTATACTTTTTTGTATCTTACAAATATTAGTGGTCCTTTGCGAGAATAAGTTTGTCAAAATCTTCGTATATTGCATGAAAATTTATATTCTTCGTCGTTCTGCAATAATTTCATTATGAGTGAAAGATTTTTAATATCTTAAAAATTTCATCTTCGTTGTATGTACATACATAATAGACGGAAACGTATCTTTCTTAAGTAAGGGTTGACAGGGAAGCAAATCCGTTAGTTCTGGAATTGGTTACAGAGGAGAAGGTTTTAATGAGTTAATTTAGATTCGAATGATAAAATGGGAAGGTCTAATATTTAGAGGGGATATTGTTTATAGAAAATAATTGAGTGTAGAATGCGAGGTTTAAGACGGAGGGAAAGACAAAGGCAAAAGACGTTCGTTGAAATAATGTGTGGCACCCAGTGATTTGGTTCGCGATGATTTGATCCTGGGGTGATTTGGTCCCACACCGAAACGTCACCTGCGACTCGCGGTCTATAAATCTAAACGTATGTGTAAATTGGGTAAAAGATTTGGTCCTGGGCGATTAGGTCGTATGGTGATTTAGTTATTACCCGCAATAAATTGGTTATTGAGTAAGACTGAAATTTCCCGTTATTAAGTCTTTCTCTTTTGCGTCATTATTTTTGGTGTAAGGTTTTGGTTATTAATTTTGTTATTATTGGCACCAAATGTTGGGCAAAATGAGAACAGCAGTTTACTCACCACAACTGGGGATCCTTGAATGTCCTTTGCCTCGGCAGAATTTATTGAAAAATATACGGGATATTTTTAATGCTTCCTTACGAAGATGTTGGGTTTAATGCAACGGAAACGTCATGCATCGATGAATTCAGAATCAGCTCAATTACTACAAAATTGCCGGCGATAACTTGTGAGTTGAAATGATTAAACGTTGCACGATATATATTTGTGAACTATAACTGCTTAGGAGCGCTTATTAAAACGTCCGATTCCTCTTCACAAGGAATGAATGCGAGCCATATTTCTTGAGGAATAGAAAAATATTTGTTAGCCCGCTCATCCTCATTCCATGCCGAAACTATAACACGCAATTGTAAAGGTAAGGATATGAGGAAGGGAGAATTGTAAGCGTATGAGCGAAAGCGCGCAACTGAAGAATAATAATATATATAAATGCTCCTCGCATTTCACGCATATGACAAATGCAAGAGATAAAATATATTCACTTAAAACTAAAACTACCCGGGAGCAGCATTTCTCAATCGATGCATTTAGTAGTTGAAGTAATTCAAAAAGTGCTTCGACTGCTGAGGACCCTCCGTACGTGAGCCCTCACCGGGAATCGAACCAGGAACTGTTACACCGAAATCGAACGCATTACCATGAATACGTGTAAGGTGCAAACATTTAAAAACTTAATGAAAAACAAACAATTTCCAGGTTAAATCTAATTAATGATGTGAAAATGGGGATAATATCGCGTGGATTGACACGTATTTAATTAAATTAATATACTTTTTATAGGCCAAAACATATATTTATAATGTTCGATTTATTTGGATTATTAAATTCACACGGTTTTCAATATATCAGTCAAAAATTGTTTCTAAAAAATGAAATATTTATTATCTAAGGTTGGTTTTTAAAACTTTATATATTTCGTTTACCTGTTAACTCTTTATTAACTAAGGATTCTTAGCTTAGAAGATTATAAGTAGGGTAAAGTGATAATAAGTAGTATTAGGGCCGTTCCGAGACGCGGGTGAACTGTGGGGAGGTCTCCCGAGGCGCATGACGTTAGCCCAAGGTTTTGCTCAGGCGCGGATGCTCCGTAATATTTTCATTGACAAACCATCTATTAAAAAATGTGTGAGGGGTTTCTCACTATACTTATGAATGGTAAATGATTGAGTTTTCTTATATATTGATATTTGATTGTTAGCTGTAATTTCAAGCAATCCTAAAAATTATTTGAACTACGATGTTTTCCTTTAAAATTCAGATAAGATTTAATTCGTATAAAATATTTCATACATTAATCGTTCGCAACCGATAAAAATCACCAATTATTAGATACCATTTTCTTTCTATTAATTTATTTTTCATGTATTTATATTAAAGTGATAATAATTAAAGTCATAAATCGGCATTGTATTAATAAAAGTTGTCGATGACATTTTTTTAAATAAATACAAAAAAATATTTCTTGAACAAGTAGAATCCTTTTAAAAAATTGATATTTTTATGCACTAATATAAAAAATATATATCGCTGTATGATTACCAGACTGAGCGCTACTATAAATCAGGTCGCCCTAATGTGGGACATTAAGAAATAATCCTAAAGTGCAACAGAAGCCGCAGGAATTTAGATGGAAATATCGTGAAGAATAAAGTTAATGTCAGAGGTTATTACGGTGAGCCGGTGAACGCTGAAAAGTTGGGCAAATACCTCTATGTGAAGGAGGGATTTCGGAATTTTTTTTCTGCTGATATCTTTAGTTTCATAACTGCTTCCCGATAGTTACACAATAGCCTCTTTTATGACGGAAGGAGAGGTACCCCTTTATCGTTTCTTCTGCATAATACCTGGGCAAGAGCTTTAGGGCCCCCCTCCACCACGCACCGCACGGTCTTAAAAGTCAAACCGCTGCAATTCATGGTCAAAATCCAACGAGTAGAAAGCAATTTTTCGAGTGGGGGAAATTCTTATGTAGGAAGAAGTTAACCTCCATAAAGAGCTAATGGAAACCTTCCCTACCTACTCTTCTAAGTCGAAGGGAAATCGTTCCCAGATGTACCCTCAAACATTTAACTATTTTTCATTTTAACTTCATATATAAATCCTCCTTTACGGAAATAATTATGACGAAAACATAAGGTCGTATCCAAATTTACAATCCCCGTTTAATTTCTGCGACCATTTCTGAGCGAAAAGGTATTTTTCATTTACTTTCGTCAGAATCTTGTTCATTGCTGCTACTAATTGATGGATGCCTTATAATGGCATTCATACTGTCTAGTTTATATCAACTGATGTGGACATTTTTCGCACTTACTAGTAGGCGGACTTTTTTTACTGATACAATTGATGTTGGGTGATAAAAGCGAAAGCAAAACCACCTCACTCCTTCTCTTGCCTAGTAAGCCTCATTCCCTGTGAAATACTTCCAGCAGTTAATTACGGAGTGGATGAGAATCCAGCCAGCCTTTGTGCAGTTGATTTCAGACCCAGAAGCCGTATTAGTCCTTTTTTCAATATCTATGCCATCATAAAATCATGCGATCGGTAAATTGCTCAAAATTGTATACGCAATTTATAAATGCTTGACTACTAAGTATGAGAAATAAAAGTATCGTATCCTTCCTAATGCGTGAAGAAATTTGATGGATAACGTGTCTGCTCATAACTCCAAATGCTATTACTAGTCAAATTCGTTCCAACTAGATTGAGCTCACGTTGCCCGAGAGACTTTATTCAGTGTCTTTAAATCAATGTGGGAGTATTCCCGAAGTCTTCTATTTCAGTTAGAGAGAGGCGCGGAACTCTTTTTTTCTCTGTTTTGTGACAAGACGTCAAGATTATCATGTTAGTTACGATAAACTCAAAGAAAAATGATAGAAATTTACCTTTTCGAAGCGAAATATTTTATTTCATCTCTTTATTTTCAACGATCAAATAAAACAAAACTTTCAATGAAACCCTTTTTTCGACCTCGTGATCCGCAAGAGAATTTATGTCAATTGATTTGCCGATAACGCGATTTCAAATTGAATTAGCAGTACGTTTTGAGTCGGATTTTCTTAATTATCCTTTCCCTTGGATGATAGTATGAGAAGAGAGAATTTCGGTTGAAAAGATAAAGCGGATGCAGAGGAAATTGTTGGTTTAGGTTTATAGAGGATAGTTATTGCTAAAAAAAGTAAGCAACGATGGATAAATTTGTTAAAATGCAACTTTATGACTTTAATTATTACCATTTTAGTAGAAAAAACATGGAAAATATATTAAAAGGGCGAAAAATAATCGAGATAATAAGTTACTACAAAAGGAAAGAAAGGGCTTGGAATAGGCAATATTGAGGAACATGAACCTTCCGAAAAATGTAAAGTTTGATTCCTAATAATTATCGTCATGTCTTATAACTGTTAAACATTTGTTACTCGTTCAACTTCTTTATATATTTTTTGTTCTTTATATAAAAGTTCAATTCCTCCGCTAGCCTAACGTCCTTATGTTTTGATCTTGTTGCGAAGGTTAAGTTTTCCCCACTGAGTCATTTTTCATTATCTGAATATCACTCCGCCGCCAAATTCCGATAGGTAGACTTAGATGTCGATGAATGCATTCCTTCACGTCAGTTGTGCTACTTCTTGTCACTTGAAACAATTCTGTATGAAATGTGTATACTTGAAATAATTTCTAATAATTTAAAAGATTTTGTTATCAACATTTTTTTCGTAGCTTTTACTCATGTAACTGTCTAGTACTTTCTATGTAACCTTCTATTAAATCCATCTTCTTGGTGTGTATTTAAAGGCTGATTTATAATAAGAAATAAGAAATTTATAATAATAAAATAATAGAGAACATATACTGTCAATATTTGTGAATTTAAGTGAACATTGCGTATAGAGTGTGAACTTTTCCAGTGCACACATCTCAATACACATTCATTACCGAATCTGAAATCATACCGGATATCTTTGCCTTTTTTCTGCCACGATTCTTGTTTACAAGTTTACTTATTCTTGTAGATACGTCGAACTCAAAGGTTTTGAAGTATTTTCCCGTTCTCAGTCACGATAACCTTTGTCTGGCCACTCGCTTATCTTATTCCGAATGGTGGCAGGTGAAATAATTTCTCCTGAAAACGGTATATTATGTTGCGAGTTTTTAGAGATATTTTCAGGAAATACACATCCTTATTCTTCTGGGAGTGGCGAAGAATACCATATTTTTATAGTATTTCAAAAAAATGGTATCTCTTTTCCAGATTGAAATGCAAAATATTTTAATTATACACAAGGAATAACAATTTAACGAAATATGGGAGGATATATTTCTTTCGGTAGTCTATCGTCGTATTCTTTTTATCTTGCTGAATTATGAAAGTTTTCCCATTCGAGTCATTTCCTCTTATCTCATTCCTTTATCTTCCCTGCTAAATGCCGATGGCTGTTTGCAGGGTCGAAGACCGCATTCCTTCATGTCAGCTAAGCTATTTCTTGTTACACTTTATAGATGTGTATGCAATTTCTACCGTTCAAATAATTTCTAATCGTTTGAAAAATTTACTCATCAACATCTATTAGTACACGTTTTTGCTATTGTAACTGTCTAATACTTTCTGTGTGATCTCTTCTGTTATATCCATCTAAATCTTTTCTTCTGGTTGAGCATTTCAGGGCTAATGATTAATGAGAAAATTTTTTAAAATTTAACGGAGAACAAGGAATGCCAATATCTGTGAATTTAAGTATATTTAAACATGCCTTTAAAAAGTCGATATTAGATGAATTTACGCATGTTTCCATGGAAAGCGATGTTAAACTTAATGCGTTTGTTAAGAGCAGAAAGTTCAGCAGTAGATTGATTGAGCTGGAAGTATTTGACCAGCGGAATACTGTGTAAGTTAACTGTCCACTTAATGCTCTTGCGCACTTAATTTCGAATCTGAAATCACGCAGGAAATCTTTGCTTTTTCCGGCTACGATTATTGCTCAGATACGTCGAACTCAAAGGTTTTGAATTAGATTTTTCCCCCGTTCTCATTCCAGGTAGCCTTTGTCTTTCCGGAAAAGGAATGTTGTCCAGTCGCTTCCTTAGTCCGAATGTTTGCATGTGAAATAATTTCTCCTGCAAACGGTAAACGATATCACGAATTTTTAGAGATATTTTCAGAAAATATATATACATTTATAATCTGCTGCGAGTGGCGATTCATACCATATTTTTAAAATAGGCTATCATAATAATAGGATCTCGTTTTCAGATTCAAATGGAAATTTTTTTAAGTTTATGTAAGAGATTGGAATTCTTTCGAAATAACGTAAGATCTCTTTCACGAAATCTATTGGCAACTCAATCTCAAGTAGAAAAAGTAGTAAAGGCAAATTACTGCATATGTATTTACAATACCTATGCAGTAATTACGAAATGCGTAATAGTAATTACTATTGCGTTTATTTACGAATGCCTGAATTAAAGCTATGCTGAACGTCTCGTAAAATCATACTTACCGCTCCTGAAACTTAATCATCGCAGAATTAATTTATGTATGATATTATACGAATCGAAGTAATTAATTATATCGCTCTTGTTTCTATTATAATCAATTACACCACCTCGGGAAGAATAACTTCCCTCTCGGCGGGATCATAGGTCGATCTCTGTAGCGATTTCTCCATGTAACTGTCAGTTTTTGAGTTGATTTTACCTACGTTTAATGATTTTATTATCGGAACTGCACGACCTCCTTTAAAGAACGTATACTTCTGTTATTTGTTAATTCTTAAAATGACCGAAGGGGTTAAACGACGCAGCATACTTTAATTCTCATCTTTGTCTTCTTTCAAATGAAATATCTCAATTTATCGGAAGTCGGAAAATGCTTCGTGAGGACTTTGAGAGTGGTATAATACAATGGCTATGGGACAGACCGATAGCGATAAATTCATTTTTTCACACAAGCACGATAGACTTGTAAAGCTTGAGGGAGTATGTAAGATTCTTTTTCCATTGGGAATTGGCATCGTAACCGAAAATTTGGATATATGAGTTGAAAATATCAGATTTTAATTTTGTATATATTGAAAGAATAATGCTTAGTTTATTACTCAAACTTGCTGTTTGAGCTTCGTCCTAGGATAACTTCAATGTTAGTTGTGAATGGAAAATGAGAAGGAGAAGTGAAGTTCTTCATACGATATTGTAAGCCGCGTTAAGACGTTATTACAAGTGCCACATGGTTTTACTGGAAAATAATTCCATATGACGCACTGTCATTAGCGTGTTTGCTATGCCATGGATCACATACCATTACTCTCGAGATAATGGAATAAAACTTTGATATGGTTTGCGTCAAGAATACCTGTTCGGCTTTACCGAATTTAAGGAATTATCGAAATACTCATTAATGACGTCAACTACTCAATTTCTGCGATTCCCAGCACTCTTCGGTTTGGAAAAAGGGATGGGTGGAGACGCTGTCCCTCGAATGCTAGCGAAACAAAGGTTGGCCGAGGTATGCGGCTCGATAAGACCAGGGTGTACCTTATCCCACTCCACCATCCAACCTTCCAACCTCTTGTAAATATGACTAGGTTGGAAAGTAACCCGATTAATAAGCGATCGTCATTGGGAAATATACATGCAATACCGTGGCCTGATAAGAGCTTGAATAATGATACTCGTAGTGTCACCTAATGTTTGAATCAACTTGTTAATGGCCCATTAGATTGTTTTAGGTTTAAAATTCATTGCCACGTTCGTTCTTGTTTTATATATTTGAGGAATTTAATGCAGAACATGTGATTGTGATTCATAATCTAACAGCTCAAAGTAAATGAAACTGGTGCGAATGAATTCTCATTTTGTGATTTTAGCACCAAAAAGAATTTTAGACAAAATGTGATGTTGTTGAATAAGTAATCTTGACGAATCATACGACCCAGCGAATTATTTTCACTTCTTAGTTCATAGTTTGGTAAATAATTCGCATTCGCCTAATTTACATCCTTTTCATAACTTACTTAAGTGTTCTACCTTTCGGTAGGTCCATGTGCCCTAATATTCCCTATTAAAAGCCTTTTCCTTCGTTACCTGGCAACTCACCTTATTATGTTTTGAAATAGGTATTTGATATCTATACTTAATTGTTGGTATATTTTCACAGTCGTAATTTCATGAAAAATCGCTGCTGAGAAACAGCTAACATTTTTATTGCAATGAACTCAGTAAAATCTTTCCGTAAAAACAGATATAAGCTCCTGTCTTCCGTTATGGAACACTTTAATTGCTAAATTTAAATCGCTACCTGAGCCCTCTACTCGTATCACTAGGCTTCCTAGAAGGTTTCTAGTCACAGTGCAGAGTTACGTAAGAAATTAGCGGAATTGTAACGTAATTCGAACGGAAATTCTGGAAATGATTGGATTGTAAATGTCCTTGGACGGACGTATTACAATTCTGTAAGCTTGTGTATTTGAATGTGATGAGTAAAAGTTCAATAAGTTAAACACCGTGCGATTTCCAACACTGGTAATCATATGAAATTTCTCGATCTGATTGTCCCCACAAATGAAAATAATTAACAATTTTGAGTGTGATGCAGATGGCAAGCCAAGAGAATATCAAATAAAGATTTGTTCGTGAAATTCTGCTCTAAATCTTAATGTATTTTTAAGTAGTTATTTGATACCTATCCCCAATTGAGGGTTTGATACCTTTTTAAAATTGATTATGGTTTTTTCTCATGTCTGCAGTTCATTGATATTATATTCTTACATATATCTCATTGTTCGTTTTTCCTTGGGATTTTTCTTAGGCTCACTCCTTGACGATAAGTTCAAAGCCATCATTACCTCTTTCCTTATTAAAAATGTATACAAATTTACATTTTTCTTTCATAGAGTATTTTTTTACTACAAACATGATCTTGATAGATTTTGTGACTGAACTTGCATGAATTGCACGTGTTTAATTTTTTGCTTTGCAATTTTCATCTTTAGTATTGTATTTATTTTTATATTAAAGCTTCTTTCTGTTCATCCCTACTTAATGCGATTCTCTTAATCTTCTCGCAGGCCTGCCTCGTGACCTTCCTTTGGTACATACTTGCTACTTGTCTGAAGACTCGAACAATTCTACTTTCTCCCACTTTTCCGGTGCGGATGTTCAAAAAATTACTAAAAGTTTTTTTATTTTTAAAACGTGATCAATAATTTATCGATGTTTAAAAAGTTATTTTTCGCTACGAAAGTCATGTATCCGTATTTGATTATTATTCTATGATTTGTTTTCAAATTTGTAATTTTTTGTTGTTCTGTTGTTCTTGCCAAGGAGTGTACCTACGTATTCATCATTCCTTTCGTCTCTTTCAATAGCTTGTTGTACGATCCGTTATTCTTCAGCGATTTTCAAATTATTAATCTTCTCACCGATTGTTCAACTTCTTTATACATTTCTCGTTCTTCATATTAAAGATAATTTCTTCCATTAGCCTAGAGTCACTTTGTTTTTACAAATTTGCAAATTGTAAAAGTTTTCCAAATCGAGTCATTTTCCTTTATCTGAACATCGCTTTCCTGCGAAATGCCGATGGCTGTTTGCAGGGTCGATGCAATCCTTCAGGTCAGCTGTGCTATTTCTTGTCACTCTTCATTAATTTGTACGAAACGAGTGTTTTTAAATAATTTCTAATTATTTATTCGTAACTTCCTCGAAATCCTTTTTATGGTACAATTTTTGCTCGTGTAATTGTCTAGATCTTCTGCGTAATCTCTTCATTTGTAAATTCATCTGAATATTTTCTTCTTGATGGTTGGTTTTTAAGAGATATTTTTTAAAAGTTAATAGAGAACAGTAATCACTTTCAATATCTGTGGATCTAAATGTTATTACAGCTGTCTTGAAGAATTTGATGATAGATGAATTTACTTATGGTTTTATGCGACGAGATGTTTAAATCTCTATGGGTGCGATGAGAGAGAAAAAGTTCTGAAACGCTGTGATAAACTAATTGAGCTGGACGTATTTGTTCCCCAATCAACCTAAGTGAACTGTCCAGTTCACGCACTCAATAAGCATTCAAATCCGAATATATATGAAATAATGTCGGAAATCTTTGTCTTTTTCTGCTACGATTCGTGTGGAGAATCCGTGTTATCTTCTTTCGTAAGATTACGAAAAGTGGAGAAAGAATTTTCTTGTGTGTAACCGAGACCTTATGTCAGTCGTTTTCTCATCGCCTGACATATATGTTTGATACCATTAAAAGAGTAGAACAAATCTGTGCTTTCACCTTTTTACCCCGGGAAATATATGATTTCGATAAGAACGTAAACTTCTGACGGTAGTAAAATACGCCGAAAATGCCCTAGCAGCAAAACAAGGTTCTTCATTCCCATTTTAGGTCTTTGCTTTCTTTCGAATCTAATGTCTTCTCATTTCGTTGGATTCGAAAATTGCTTATTGGGGACTTTGAGGGTGATTTTAAACGATGGCTTATGTGGGGACGGATCGCGAAAAATTCATTAACAGTAGAACCGCTGAATTGAGCGAATCCCCTAAAACTGCTGTCGGTACAAAAATGTCACATTGGTAATTCAATGTGTCTTCTGATTGCTTCTTGACATTTTCATTTCGTAATCGGTTCTTTAAAACGAGGGGACTTTAAATTGTTGTAGAGTATTTTTATTTATGCATTATTTGTTATATGTATGCATTATTTTTGTTATTTTTTGTTACACTTGGGACAGTAAGAAGACTAGAAGATTGTACTCAACAAAAATGAAGTAAAATAGATACAACCAATTGACGAAGCTGTCACTGTGATCTTTTCCTTATTTAAGACAAAGTGTTCTTTTCCTTACTAACATACAATAGATACGTTTAACAAGAGCGCGGTATATTGGTTAGACTTGGATGATTAGGCAAGATTGTTTCTAGTCATTAGAAAGTGACGCCAAAAGAGAAAATTTGGAAACATGAGATGCAACAAACTGATGTTAACTAAAGTTGTGGTATATATGGAAAGTACAATTCTTTTTTTCTGCTTTACAATCACTGTTTGAGTTTCATCCTTAAATAAGTTCATTGTCAGGTGTGTAGGGAGAAAGTGAGGGAGAAGGAATTTTTTATAGCACGACATTATAAGTGGTGTTGCGATGTTATTAAAAGTGTATTATTGTTTAACTTGAAACTTATTTCCATATGTCATTAGCATATGCTTGTTATACCATGGATCAGATACTATTTGACTCTAGAGGATTGAATTTATCGTTGAAATGGTTTGCGTCAAGTAAAAATTGACAAGGGAATTCAAGGGCGGAGTTGGGGACTACTGAAAAATTACGTCAATAACCTAATATCTGCGATTCAGAGCACTTTTTGGGAAGGAAAAAGGGAGTGGTAAAGGTGCTGTACCTTGAAGGCTAATGAAACGAATTCTTGCTATGCCGAAGACTGCTTCTCGAGAAGGGCAGGGTTTGCTTTCTCCCACTCCATCCACTGGCACCTTCCAACCTCTTGTACAAATGACTGGGGTGAAATGTTCCCGAGTAATATGCGATCATGATTAAGGAAACATTCAATATGGAATACCGTGTCCTAGCCAGCGGTGGGATAATGATCTATTAATTTCGAATAAAGTTTTGATGTTATAATTAATTTGCCTCATCGGAAGGTTTAAGAATAGTATCTTCATTCCTTCTTCGTTCTTTTGTGATATTTTTAACGATTTGGAGTAAGTTATAAAAATACAAGAAAAAAATGTATAAAAAAGTAATCATCGTCAGAAATGGTGGTTCGTCCGCGTATCTAATCATTAAATGATATTCTCGCATCTGGTTCGATTTTAAAGTTTAAGAGTTTTCAAAAATTTGATGGAAGTTTATCAGTTATAGCAAGTCTATTGTATATACCTTAATCATAAATCTAAACATAATGGCAAATCAGAACATAGGTTAGAAATGTTTAATTTGCTCTTAATCTCTGCAGCACAAAATCACAGTTATAAGAAAATTGCAAAATATGAGATAGCAATTTAGAATCGAACTCATCAGAAAAATAAATTAATCCCTCCCGAATTAAGGTGGAGTGAACGTTTTCTTATTTATTGATTTTTGAGCCAGTAGTGAAACATGCAATTTTGTTGAGTGGTTACGAAAATTACGACTCAGCAAATTATTTTCTCTTCTTGCTGCTATTCATTTTTTGATAAAGAATTCGCATTCCTCTTATCCCTTTCGTAAGGTAGGATTCTTAAATTCCTGCCTACCGTTCTCTTTCTTCCCAAGAATAGTGGGAATCCGAAGGCCTCCTCTAAAAATCAGAATGCTCCAACTCCTGAACGCCGCATCAATGAATAAGAAGATGAAATTCGTATTCGAAAGTCTCCGAAACGCGAAGTACGTTTTCAATTTAAATGAAATCTTTAAGGATCAAATTTTATACACAGTTAATATACACTTATTTCTCTCGATAGATTTCATCGAAAGAAAGTAAGAATATGGATTTACTATTCATATACTTGGTACCCCAATTTTCTTCGTTGCATTTCTGGGAGTTTCTATGCTAGATTAAAAATAACAATTCTGTAAGCGTCTTCCAAAATTGTGTAGGAAAATTTAATAGAGAGTGAGCTGCGTTTTTCTCGTTTTTAAATTAGGAAGTGCAGTAGCCCAAGAAAGAGCTGAGGTCCTTGGTACTCGTTCTAAAGAGTTAAGGTTTACATTATGATGTCCATGCTTATTGAACTTTATGTCCTCAAGTCACTGATTGCGAT
>KZ308166.1:210768-296203 GCA_000376725.2 Ladona fulva
CGAATTTATTGTCTTTAAATCGATGGGATGATATTTCCGAGGGGTCTTCGATTTGTCAGAGGGAGGCTAGCAGCTCTCTTTTTTCTGTCCTTTGTGACGAGAAAAGACTATGCAACTCCTGATAGAGATGAAGGAAAATGAAATGATAACTTTTTCAATCCATTTCGTCACTTTTTTCAACCAATTACTAAGAAAAAAATTCAATCAAACTCTCTTCTTGACCCCGTGGTTCGTAAGAAAATTGATGCCAGTTAATTGACACGCGATTGGAATATTAAGGAACATGAACCTTCCGAAAAATAGCAAATATTAATAATTAATAGTAGTAATCATCGTCATGTCTTAACATCTTGTACATGCATTTGTTAAAGATTTTTGCGTGAGGATATGTACATCAAATTTTAAAAATTTTATTCGGAATTTATTAAGAATTATGTAAAAAAATTTGACAAAGTCCACCTTAATTCGGGATATATTTTCCACGTCCTTCCTTTCCAAAGATATCTACGACATTGTGCGTCTCGAGTCAATGGAAGGGGATATCCTCAATCAGAAATGACCGGCATTGTGAAATTAGAATTGAATGTGGTTTTGGAAAAATTTTGCTGTGGCTTCATTTGATTGTCAGGTGCGAGCAGGGGGGAGGGAGAGAGAAGATGTCATCCGAACAGTCTTTACCATTGGAGGAATAACTCTCGGGGAGGAGAAATTTAGGGAAGGGGAAAATAAGCCATGATCTCCCTCTTTTCCCACCCCCTTTTCCCCCCTCTATTTCGGCCTTAAATACGCGTGCAAGTGGCTGCGACGATCATTCAGCGTCTGAAAGAGTGAAGTGCTACGAGGAAGCATCATTGGGAAAGTTCTGCATAGTTTAAGAGTCGGGTGGAGTTCTGCTAGAAGTTGGCCAGATTTTAGAATCCTTGTGTAGCTCTGGACTTCGAGATTTACATCACTGAAAAGTTTCTTCTACATCAAGGTATACGTTGCTGTAAATCTCCTCAAAACTGCCACAAACCACAGTAATCGTAAAGGAAGAAGACTCTGCAAAGGTAAATTTTCTTTACAAATTTCTCTGTTAATGATTTTTTCTGTGATGGTTATGCATACTTTCGTTAAACATCTTTTTAGAGATAAATTTAGTTTAAAAAAATTAAAGTAACTTTGTTAGGATGAAAAATCCTCCAGTTTTTTGTCTGGTTTTCGGGTATTTTGTCAAGACTCGCGGTTAATTGTATACCGTAACTCTTATTTGTAACATTAATGGAGTCTTTAAAAACTTACGATGAATCGTAGGTGGCCAATTTGTAGTCTAAATCTGTGTTAGTTATCGGTTTACCTTTTCTTGTTATCCTTATAGAATTTCTGTAATACATGTCAAAAATAAACTGTAAACTTAAATTTTAAACTATGTAGTACGGTTTAATTCCGGTTTGAAATGTCAGTTAAACTAAATATATTAGTCTGTTATATAAATATACCATGAAAATTGAATATTTATATCGTAAGCCAGGATTGAACAAGTTTTAGGCACTGTAACTTGTCGTACATTTATTCTTGTTTGAAATGTAGAACAGTGTTTTCCGGCAACAATTAGGAAACTGCTCTATCATTGCATAGCACTTAGTTTAACTTTATAAACAAAATAAGATTTTTTCTTTTCTCTAATTATATTTATCATAGAATTTTTTTTTCTGAGTTCTCAAATTCTAATTAAAATCCAGATTGCGTGACTAATCTCAATTTAATTCCATTAGTGAATAACTCAACCTTCAGGCCTATTATTAATTTCGTAAATTAAATGAAGCCTACAAAAAATTAACAATTAAATTAGAAGAAATTAACGTAACTAGCTGATCCCGCGCAATGTCCATATACTATCTGCAAAAACTTGAACGTTTGACTATTTTATATATTTAGAAACGTATCTCCATACTGTAAATTTCGTCTGTTTTGAATTATCAAACATTATAAACAAACCGTTTAATCACACCTTTTTCTAAAGCAATTAATAATAAACTATATCGCTATATGAATATTTTAAATCTCATCACGGTATTTCTTTTGAATTTCAAAGACTGAGAGTTTCAAGAATGTCAATGAGTTAGTTGAGCTAAAGATATCATTAATTCGCTTAAGCGGTACAAAAATGTAATCACTGCTTGGAAAAAATCTTGTGCTAAAAGATGATCCCGGGTGATATTTGCGTACATAATATTTGAAAAGCCACATACATTTAGGTTAACCTTAGTTTAGCACGCTAAAATTCATGTTTACAAAGATAATTTTCGAAAACCATTCAATTTATGGGAAATTAACAAATATCACTTTTGTAGATGTTTCGCACAAACTAATTATTCTTATATCCAAAACTATTTCATAGAATTTAATAACAAATATTTAAGATGTTATACATGACGGTTTTTCCAATAATTCTTAATTTCATTTAAACTTTCGGACAACAATCTCGATATCAAGCAATATCAATATACCTAGATTTCAATACCTAACGTTTAATGCATATTGATTCACTGAAAACTTTTATAAGTAGTTTTGATTTTAAGTAGCTAATTGTACTTTCATAAATTTACATCCCGGTTGGTTAGAAGCATTCCAAATATTGCCTCGAGCCAAAGAGTTTCAAGACTGTCAAGAAGTTAGTTGAGCTAAACGTACGGTTAATTTGCTGAAGCGGTACATAAATATATATACTGTAATAAAAAAAATCTTGAGCTAAAAGTTTATCCCGGGTGATACATGCGTACATAATATTTGAAAGGCCACATCAATTTAGGTCCATGTGCTTGTTTTTCTCCTCCTTAAGCGGTCAATCCGAAGATTGATTTGCAGCAACATGACTTGATGCAGAACTCCATTCTCCAAGTCTTTCTGCTTTCCTTTTCATTTCTTCGTATGATTTACACCCCACATACTTCATAATCTGGTCCATATACCTCATGCGTGGTCTTCCTCTAGGTCTTTTCCCCTCAACATGCCCTTCTATTACAGTCTTCAGAAGTCCTCCAGTCCTCCAAGTACTTTTGATTTGATATCGTCACATTTACTTACGCTCGCGCGATTCAATTAATAGTTCTTCAATGGTGAAATATTGATATGAGAAATATCGTTTTATTCCACATATTATTCTAAAGTATTTTTCAAATTAATTCGGAAGAGTGTCTCAACTCAATGAGAATAACTGAACCTCATTTTAATCGCATAAAAGTATTACTTTTATATTCTCAACGCTACAGAAAAACGCAAGTCCACAAATTATTTTTAAATATTTACGTCGCTATAAATAACTTTCGGTTGCTACACTCTTAAATATATTAAATAGAAAACGTCCTTCCCTCACCTTCCTAAAGCTCGTTCATTCATCCGTCACAACGACGGTTGCCGTAGCGAGTGCAGAAAAATCAATTTCCATTAAAATTCGAAATAACAGCAAAAATTATTTAAAATTGGACCTTAAAACGCTTAAACGCGGCAAATAAGATTGATTGCACATTTTACTTCGAAACAGTTTGGCGGAAATACGTTCAAATTTAGGTATTTTAATTAATGAAGAAAGCCTTGCACTCTCAAAAAAGGAAACATCGCATGTAATCTCACGGAAACTCCTTTTTAGCTCCGGGGTTAGATTCCGGGTCTTTCCGGGCATTAAATACGCAGAGGTTTCCAGTTATTAGAAATCCAACTCAGTGTACCGCGTGTCTCTAAATCTAACAGTTTCTGAGATACGGAGACGGACGGACGGACACTTGGGAAATTCTATATAATATGATATGTTGTGATTATTTTGTTTCTTCATGTTAATTCCTAATCTCGAAAGTATTTTTTTTTTCGGTGTCTACTGAATATAAACTGGATACTTTCTGTAAAAATCTTAAAGTACATTGGCCCTCTAATGAATCCCTAAATGTCTAAATTAATCTCGTCGGAAAATGCGTGTATTAATTCCGAAAGAATTTCCTCGCTGTAGTCATGGGGAGTTACTCTCATCTGATAAAAACATACTAGTGATGGGATCATCTGTATCTAAAATAGCCGTACTTTTAGGGGAATCCGAGAATTCAACTTCAGTTTCAATAAACTGTTCAATATTCTTGGGGATTGTTTCACTCAATCTTCCATTCCTGAAATACTTTGCGTTTCTGATGAATCGTAAATAGAAATTTAATTGAACTATCAGTGAAGCTAATGTCTAAACCTTGACACCTAAATGTGGTCTTAAATAAAACTTTATTTAACCCATTTTTTTTGTAAAAAAATAATCTAAGACTTTCTATTAGACCAATTATCGAACTATCGTTAAAGTCCTATTTTGTGTTATGTATACATAACCTTAAATTCTTTTTATACTGTTAAATCATTTATCAATTTGATAAATTTAGAATGGCACTAATG
This sequence comes from Ladona fulva, assembly GCA_000376725.2. Classification (NCBI taxonomy): domain Eukaryota; kingdom Metazoa; phylum Arthropoda; class Insecta; order Odonata; family Libellulidae; genus Ladona; species Ladona fulva. The sequence goes on from KZ308166.1 coordinate 215,176, forward strand.
AACTTCCCCCGAATCTCGTTCAAAAATACTTTTTGCATAGGTATATCTAGTACATCTGAAAGCAGAGGACAATCTCAACTTCTCTGAATGCAAATAAAACAGCAAAAAGCCCAGTCTCAAGAATCTGCATCTGCCTTCAAAATTTTAATTGCCGAAAATATTTGCTGGTCAACTTTGTTCGTAGAAACCTCTCTGCACCGTCATTAGCAATTTTGCATAGTGTATTTTTCTAAAAATGATTGAATTTTTAATATCGGCTTTCTCTCAAATATAATGCTGCATAAATTAGTGCAACTTTATTCCGTAATCGGTTAGAAATAATTTCACTAGATATTTAGTTCCTTAAATGTCCGTTCTAATAATTAGATTGCCGTCCTCATAAGGACTTGTATTTCGTTCCATTCCAGATGATAGAAAATGTAAGGCTAACGTTTCGCTAATAGCTGACAATTATCTGAACTAGACTAAGTTGTCCAATTGAATCTTGTTTTCTCAATATTACTAAATACCTTTGCACAATAACTAAAATTTGTCTTATGAATTTACGTAATTCCTCTATAAAAAATCTCTTAACATAGTCATTTAATTGGGGATTGGGAGTTTCCAAAGAGTTTTCCAAAGATACTACACTACGTAGAAATGTTAGTTCAAGTAGAAATTCCGCTATGTCTGATAATTGAAAAAACTGAGTTTAAGCCATCTAGGATAGGCTACACCAAGATGGACAACTTTATTAAATCGGGAGTTCACCACTATTCGCCCGCCTAAGATGTCAAATTTGAAACCATTGGGTCGCTCTTGCATATCGTGTAGTCTGCATTAAAATAGTTTCGCTAAGAGTTTTTAAGAAAATGAATTAATTCAGTGAGTGCTTGTGTTTTCCATTTTTTTTTTCACTTTTCACAATTGGTAGACTTATGAAAAATTAAAGTTTCAACAATTAAAAAAAGGCTATTTTTTCCTGAAGGTATGTTTCGCCACCTCTAATCAATATTGTGAAATAGTTAACGGAAGAACAAATTGTTTGTACTCTTCATTTGGTTGAAATTACGAACAAACATGGATGAGGAATCATTGGCATAAAAAAGCGTAGAAAATAGGGAAATGACGACACATTCACCCGAGTCATCCCCTCCGAAGAGGACTGCGGGTGGAAGGGAAAAATCTTGAATATGGGAGAAAAAGGAAATGAAACATGAGGCTCGACTAACACCAGCATATTCTGGATTGGACTGCTTAGAGGAACATTCAGCCAAGTTTAGCAGAAAGCTTCACTTGGACAGAATTTTGGAAGAAATTTGACAGTGAGTTGCGTACTTTACTTCATTGACTTAAGTATTTAACCTTTCTTTTCCAATCTGCCTTCCAACAGAATAGAGGCGATAAGTATTAACTTTTAAGTAACTGGATATTAGTAGCTAGGAATTGTGGCGAAAATTTTTATACTAAAAGTATTTAGTGTACGTGGATATAAACTTTTTATTCTACTTTAAAGATTTTATTGGTCTATTTTGTCGAACTCTCCATTTCAGGAAGAATACCTGCGATTATTTCCATTCCTGAGTATTCAAATGTACTGCTTGCAGAGTGAAATTTCACAAGTTACTAGGACAAGTTTTAAATGCACGAAAAATCGCCGCAAAGGACCCCAAATTGGTATTTAATGTAATTAGATATGTATTTAAGCTGTTTTAGGTAACTTAGACTTCTAAAGCCACAATTTTAATCTTTCCTTCCCTGCATTTATGTATTTCATGACGCTGGATTTCCTAGTATCCCAGCGCCACTGCTGATGACTATTGACAATTCGCTGTCTACACTACCGGCTTAATCAAGATCAGCAAACGGCATCAGCTGACCTGCAAACTTTGAATCGATACAACATAGGTTTGGATGAAACAAAGCTTTTGGCATTTTGCATGAAATTACATGCATTTAAGTTGTGTAATTAACAGTTTAGATTCTAATAGTAAATAATTTTTCCCAGGATGCGGTAAATTCCTGCCAACAGAGTTTGGAGATGTAACTGGTAACTGGATAACAAGTAACTGGATATTAGTAGCTAGGAATTGTGGCGAAAATTTCTATATTAAAAGTGCTATTTAGTGTACATGGATATAAACTTCTTTATTCTAATTTATAGACTTTTATTAGACTATTTTACCATTTCGTCGAAATCTCCATTTCAGGAAGAATACCTGGGATTATTTCCACATTTTCATGGTGCTGAACATTCTGGTATTCCAGCGCCGCTGGTGATGACTATTGAGAATTCGCTGTCTACGCTGTCGGCTTAATCAAGACTTTAGCATCAGTTGACCCGCAAACTTTGGATAGATACGACATAGGTTTGGATGAAACAATTCAAGCTTTTGGCATTTTGCATGAGGGAGAAATTGGGCGAATTTTAAGTTACGTAATTGTTTAAATTCTAACAGTAAATAACTTTTTTCCAGGATGCGGTAAATTCATGCCAACCAAGTTCGGAAATGTTTTCCAGAGATTCACTTTCAACCCTGCAGATAGTAAGAATATGTCCTTATTGTTCGCAAAAAAAATCTCCACGGTTATACAGCTGATTTGTGTTGCTACGCTAAGACTGCTTGTATTCATCATGCGTAGTATAACCCAACGAAATTACATTGCTTGCTACTTGCTGGGATGCACCGGAGACCCTCGAGATTCGCGGCCAGAAGCTACATTGCATCGTCATCGCTGAACCTCTACTTAGGACCGCTACAAAGAGGATTCCGAAGGAACTACAGAAGCTGCCCATGAAGATTCAGCAAAGGTAAGTTAAGATTTCTTTTTAATCATTCCAGTCTGAGTTTCATTATCTAAATTATCGTCTAATATTCCGTTGGAGAACTTTTTTTTTCCTTTAACATCTAAAAGTCTCAATTCAAGAATACAAGAATAAATCTTTCTTTCCGTATCACGCCTCCGGATCAGGTTTTTTTTTTTTCGGAACTTGAATACTCGTAGCGACAAAAGTAATAAAAGAATGCACAAGAATTCGTTCTAAGAAATTCGCATTCTTAAGACTGAAGTTTATTATTCCGGAAGCTTTTGATAAAATCGATACCAGGTAGTTCTCGAAAGGGAATAATTCAGGTAATAAATCTTTCGGTGATAATTGAAAGAAACTGCGAAAAGAATCTTAAATAAAACTAATGGTCAGACAGACATAACTCTCGGTATGAACAAACTTTCATTAGATTTTATCTTGATCTTACATTTCATTGTTAATGACTGGAATTCAGAAAGTAGTTCCTTTCCATTATACCATGAGCATCAGGTCCTGTATTAAATCTTTAATTTTTCTTAATTTGCTTTTCTCCTTCGTAATTGTTCTTATCCATGCCTGTCTGAATCTTGAACACCATTTCGTGTGAAAATCTTCATTTAATCTCTCAGCTGTTTTTCTATTTTCCTCATCTGGCTTTTTTTTTTGCAATTCAGTTTTGTTTCTTGCTACTTAAACTTCATTTCTGCAGACTTTATTTTTTGTAAGGGACCTTCCATATCACTATATGAAAACTAACTTAAGACATGCATATCTTAACCAAATTTTCCTCTTGGTAGCATCTGGTAGAAATTGCTATAGGCTTCTTTCTCTAAGCTCTTGGTTTAACTTTTCTTGCTCACATTTTTTGTTCTCTCAATTCAGTATCTCTTTCCTTGGAGTGATTACTTTACTCTCACTCATTCACAATTAGGATTCTCTCCTTATCAGGTGTTATGGTTCTCTTATTTAAATACTTATTTCTGCTTGATGAGGTAATCCATAATCACTAAAGGCTTTTCCCATTTTCTATACTTTGGCTTCCATAGATTCAGACATATTTCCATACATACTTAATAGTACTTACATCTAGTTTAAATTGAACCTCTTTCATTTTTTCCTATGTATCTCTTTGAATTTCCAAGCTGCTCTTCTATCAAAGCTAAGGAAATAGCTTATATTCTGTTCTGGTAAATTTCTGATTTCTTGTCAAGGTATGAAAATTCCTTGTTCTTGCATAGTTTCTCTGGTATAGTTACATTTACAGAAAGTTTTGGGTACTAATATTTGTTTCCCTAAGTATGAATGTATTTCAAAGCCTTAGTGAATCTCTTGCACAAATTTTCTAATTACTCTTTGCATTCTGTCTTCCTACTGTTTAATTTACCTATTTTAATCAGTTTCTCGAACCTAGATTCTTGTTACTTGACCCCATACTCATTGCAGCTTTGTAAATCCTTGTTAAACTTGCATAAAACATCCAGTTTTCAGTCTTTCATCAGTCATTTATAATCCAGGATTTCTTCCAAGAAGTTTCATACTCGGAATATATTCTTGTCTTACATTCATATAAATCTCGAACAGATGTTTAAAAGATTCTTCTTTTTAAAAGATTCTTTTGTAATTCCTAAATTTCCACTACCCATTCCTCAAGTTTCTCCTTTATTCATCTGCTGTCTATAAAAAATCTTTCTTTTGACCTTTATATTAAATTTACATTTCTAAAGGTTCTCAAAGCAGCACTGCTACCTGGCTAAAAGGCCAAATTGCAGTGAAGATGAAAAATAAATAAATCTTTTTATTACCAAATTTCAGTCAATCTGTTTAGGTTTCTTTTAGCACTAAGGATAAAATTCCTCCATTTTTCTTTGGCAGTTCAGTTTGCAATCAGTTCCATAGGGAAGTTACATTATTTTACTTGAAAAGAAAGTTCTAACATACTTCTATTAATCATTCATTATCCTTTTGTAAGTTTTATTTTTTGAAATTACCTTTGGTTTGTACTTTACTCTGATCTTTTCAAAAGCATTTTGATCCTGTAATATATGCTGTGATAATCTTAGTCTGTAAAATTCCTCATCTTTACCTTTCATTCAATGAATACTTGTGCATAACTTTGAGGATTTTTAATTTCCAATTTGCCTTTATATTACTGTAGTAACTATTCCAGCTTCCCTTTAAGGTTCTTTGGTACCTTATTGAACTCTCACCTTCAATCTTTTGGCTTCTGCACCTAAGACTTATTTGTCTTCTATTTCTTTCAAATTGAGTAATTTACTGAATAGAACTTATTCTCACCTAGCGTCCATTTAGAATAGACTGTATACTTTTCAGTTTGTTTTCTCTAAATTGACTAAAGTTAGCACATGAACTGTCAAAGCAATTTCACCAGTCGTCAACTTTTTGTAGTCCCTATAGAGTGGAGTCAAACTATCATAGTCATACCATCTCAGCTAATTCTCACTGAACTTCATAGGCTGACTTGCATAATTTGAAGATTCTATTGCTTTTTAGCTGTCCACAACTCTTAGATATATTGGATCACTTACCTAATTTCTACTGAAATTAAAGATTTAAATCTCATTTTCCCAGCAATTAAAACTTAGGCACTGAACTGTAGAATCTGATATGGTGTACAGTAATTTCATGCAGATGGTTATGTCATGCATTTTTCATTTCATATCTAGGAATTTCCATTATATGCCATCACCGAAATTAGTAACTCTTCCTTAGTATTGCAATGTATGTATGTAATATCTATGAACTTTTACTTTTAGAGTAATTCATATTTATTAAATGCTGCAAAACCAGAAATATGCAGCTTTTAATTTGTAGTTAACTTTAAAGAATTTCATACAGGAAGTGATTCAGTCTTTTCATGAGAATGACTTGTTGCTATAAGCATTAAAGTTACAAAATACTATAGTTTTTGAAACTGTTAGGTTACTGTTGCAATTATTAAAATGTTATTTCCCTCCCTGGTAATATAAGAGGGATATTCTTTAGAGAACAAAGCTGGAAACATTTTGCTTTAACTGATTCAAAGGTTTTTCAAAATCTAAATCATGTAGTAAATTGTTCCTTGTATTGCAATGTAGCAGAGATGTTATGCAAGGTCTAAGAAATTTTTTCTTCAGAGACTAATCAATAATATCAATTTATAGTTAAAAGCCACAAAACCAGTAATGTATAGGTTTCAGGTTAAAGCTCAATATACTTGCTTTTATTTATATTTCCCTCTTGAAATTTAACATGGAGATCTTCAAGAGAACAAAATGTAAAACATCCTTTATGTGATTCATTTATTTTCTCAGCTTTTCTCATGATTTAATTTAAAAAAATAGCCTTGTCCTAGACAGCAGGTCTTAGGCTTTTTCAAAATCTAAATTCTGTATGTGAATTTTTATGCTGTAACTATATTTGAACTTTCTTTCAGGAGATAGTATTCAGAGATAGTATTCGATCTCTCATCACATTGTGCATTTGGTTTCTTGCATTGAATTTCAATACAGAAACAATGTTGAATTATTGAGGTACACAAACCTGTGCATTATTTCTTGGTTTCTACTTAGCAAATGAATTCTATTTCTCTTAGTGTTCATTGTTTTAAGAAATTATAAAAGTTATGTTAATCATCTGTTTAATTGTATTGGCATATACTTACTGTGTATTCATGTTGTAAAGTTTCTAATGGTGCAATAAAAAACTTAAAAATTGAAACTGTGCTTCTTTGGAAAGGGAATCTTGACCCCATCACCTTTATCTCTGCAAGGTAGAATTTCTTACAGGAACAAGGATGCCAGATCAATCCAGCAGTCGTCATGCCCTAGGTGAGTGATAATTTATGTATTTTCTCTTTAGCTCAAGTAAATGCTTGCAATGAAAAATTGTCATTTCATTTCAGTTAATTGTATTTGATTTTTTATTTACAGCATTGTTACTACTTTGAAGTTTATTTTCATTTGTTAAGTCTGTTCTTTGATATTCTTTTTGACTGAATTTGTCATTTTGCTCAAATTGATCAATTCAAATTTCCAGTTGCTAATGTTCATGTTGCTAATTTTTTAATTGTCTATATAATTTTGATGAGAATCTTTTGAGTTGATTTTTTATTATTTTTGCATTTGAATTATTTTTATTTCTAGAATTTTGAGGTAAAGCATTTGTCTAAATTGATGTATAATTGTATTTTTAAATGTAAATTTAAAGTTGAATTCATTGTATGAATTTAAATTTGTAAAATAATTTTTTTTATTGTAAAATCAAATGTAAAAAAATATTGTAAAATGAAAGATTGAATAAAGAAAATTGCCCAAAATTTTTTTTGTGGATTTAATTTGCTCTTGGAAAAGGAGTGATTATCATGGCAGGAACTATCTCCAGAGATTTGAACTTTGAAATTTTTTCAAGGTCAAATTCGAGGTTTATTTACATTTTGGACTTTGAATAATTTTTGGAGTTTTCTCTCCAAATACAGAGCAGAAAGTTCGAGTCTAGCATCTCGAAATATTTCTCCAAGTCCAACTTGAGAACATGGAGAGATATTCTAAGCCAGAAACAGAAGTTTTCATTTCACACCTGTTTTGTATGATTATTGCAATTATCTTCGAATATTAAGATCTTAATCGTGATTTATGAACGAAGCTCAATAAAAACTAGTCGCCGANACACTCAACTACGAATTCAAATTGCATATTCTATGATATAGCTATTCTACATATTAAATTATTTGAATTCAAGTTGAACTGTTTGATTTTAAAACTTAATGGATTGTTCAAAGTTTAAAAAATTGATTTTCAATGAAAATGTAAATTCTAATGGAAATAAATTACTTAATTCAATTTCAAAAATCAAATAATGAACACAAACATTTAAATTATGCACTGACAAAAATTTCATTTAGATTAAATTTTAAAAAAATCCAAAATTTTACTTTTAAACCTACAAATATCTTAACCATTCACAGAATTTTGATTAAAGAAAGCATGCCCTTTCAATAAAACTAGCAAAAAATTTTCATCAAATAACTATGGCATACCTCTAACTTAAACTTGATGAGCATCACTTCAAAACAAATTAGCATGATCTTCAATGGGATGTCAGATTTGAAGCTCTGGTTGACTGATGCATGCAGGCACTTAATCTTTGTTGCACTCGACCAGATTGTCAGCTCTTCACATGGCTTACACCAGCCCTATACATGAAAATACAAAATTTCAAATCTTATAATTCGAATAAACTTTTAATATAAAAATTCTAGCTATTTACCCTATATAAAGAGAAATGAAACTTGAAAGAACAATGGAATACATACTTTGACACAGTAAATGACTTATAAATTTTCAGTAATTTCATTTGGACATCCTCATTCTCTTATCAGCTTTTTTTTCTATCAGCCAAGCAATTAAACTGCAGACTCCTATTTTTATCAAAACTATTAAGACTTCACTCAGCATTAACTGTCTAAACACACTATCCATGCAAAACAAATTAAATTCTATTTAGCTTATAACATCTTGAAGCATTGAACAATCGGAGCTTTCAAATACAGCATTATCAATGCTTTGGATGGCTACTTCAGTCAAGATTCAAATGAGGATTAAAGATTATTAAAGACAAGCTGTAGAGAAATTCATTTCCATTTCTTTTGTACTGATACACCTGCAAGGAGACCCTCATAATTCACTTGATATACACTAAACAGCTTGCTACTCTATCACAATTATGAGCATTGATAATCTTACTTACTGGCAAAAAAATCTCTACATTTGACAATGCTGCATAAGTTTTTAAAACTTAAGAACATCTCCAGATAATTGAAATTCAGAGCAGCATTTCCCTAATACTTCTTTATTATCTAGTTAGAGCTGAAAAGCTGATTTTCTATTAAATTGAAGTTTAATCTTTTACAGCCATTTCACCAAAGGTAACATTCTAAGTTTTCTATCTACCAGCTTCATCGAGTATCAAAATTATTGACATCTATTAATTCATTAACATCAATTTCTTTATTCAGTAACTCAACACAAAGAAAACTGCATTTTAAAACGCTTTGAGTAAAACACATACAAATGCATGAAGTCAATCAACAACAAAGTAAAATTTAAAAATATCTTTGCCTTTATTTCTATTTGATGGTTTAACTAAAAGATGCTACTAAGTCTGAGATGAGAGCTAGCAACCATTCATCGGGAATTTCACTAAGGGCACCAGTCTTCCCTATTAATTTATTCAGCTCCTAAACTCGAACCCAATAAACAGAATTAATTTATGCCAGCAGTCATATTATGACCCATTTTTTAAGATTTGCACACCAACAAAATAACTTTACACCTGCAGAACAATCTGAGAATGAATAATAAATACATCAACAATCAAATGCAATCTAAGCAAAGAAATAGGAACAATTTGAACTACAAAAATGCATATGAAAATAAGTGCCAAGTTCAGTTAAATATAATATGCAGAAAAGAAAATATGAAATATGCAGTACAATCTACAAGCATTAACTAATTAATATCCCCTAGGTAATTTATTTCCTTAATGTTTTAGTTAAATGAATCTTACAGTTTAGACTTAGGGGAATTTTGCATTTTAGAGATCAATGCAGAGCTATTGAGCTTGAAACTGTTCAAAAATGCATCATTAAACAAGATCTCTTCTGGGGAAAGCATATCATTACAAAATCACATGAAAGTCAAAACAAAAAAGCAATTCCTATGGTGTATGAAACCATTTTCCTGAAATATCGCCATATTTAACAAGGGTTTAAAGTATTTTAAGGAGTATGCAATGAATTAAACTCTACAAATAATCTTTCCATAAGAAAAGTAAATTAACTGTAGATGAATAAATACAAAATAGTACTTTTTTCAAAAAATGGCCTTAAATTATTTAACAAAAAATGGAACTTCATCAAAAGGATGAATTGCAATAAATATCACAAGGCAACAAAACTTGTTTCATCTGGAACTCTAAGGATCTCAAACTTGTTCTAAAACTTTCATGATGAATCCGGAGTATTGAACATAACAAATGAAATATAACAGAAAATACTAAATGGGAAAAATCTAAAAACAGAGAAGAAAAATGTGAAATGTGTCACACTCTGAGAGCAAAAACATTACTAAATGTCTCCAAGGTCATTTATTTCTTTAGATTTAAATTCACCAAATTCTAGGGGCTAAATCAATCACTTGCACTAGCAGAAAATTTTGCATTCAAATATCAATACTACTATTTCAAATAGTGATTAAAAGAACCATCTAAAACTACAAATTAGGGCAAAATCACTTAAGAGTTGATCCACTTAAGACCTTACGAAATCATTTAGCCTAAATCCATGTCCTATGTGAAGGTAATTTAAGGTATCCTTTCATGAACAAGTTAAGATTTGTTTTCCAACAAGAGGAAAATTAGATGATTAAATACCTGACACTAAAAAATGAAGATACATGTAACTGAAGGCCCATAACTTTCAAATTGAAATTCAGATAATAGTTGTTATGAGAATATCACTGTAGTGAAGTTTCAAACCTAAATTAACTATGTCAAATCTTATTTATTCCAGAACTCTAGAACTAGAATGTGTTCTAACACTTTCCTACTGGTTCTACAGTATGGAACATAAGATTAAAATAAAAAAGAAACAAGATTTGAGCAAACCAAGTAAAGAACTGTTAAAAGATTATGAAAAGGAAATAAATATATTCAGCAATGTATAACAGATTATGAAGGAATTGTTGAATATGCTTCAAAGTCATACAGCCAAGCTTGCTCTAAGTCCCCAAGGTCATTTGCTTCTATAAAATGTCATCTAAGTATATCTCACTACATCTGATGATTTTTCACTTACATATGTTATCAATCTTTTGTGGTAATTTTGCAAGAAAATGCTAAAAATAAAATTTAGAGTCATAAATATGTAGGAAGAATGCAGCAAGCAAAACTCTCAAAACTGGTAAGCAAATGATATGGTGTCCCTAAAAAACGAATTTAATTCTAATACATGTCATTAAAAGAAAAAGTTGCCTGAGATTAAATTTATTATACCATGAATAAAGTGAGTAATGAAGAGTATATGTAATAAGATGCATTATCTGCATGCAAAACTTCCTCCAAGATCCCAAGGTCACTTCAAACAGCAGAAAGTCTTTAGAAGCAAATGAAATTCCCCATTTATCTAATCTATATCAGTAATTCTTTCCCCAATAAATCTCAATTTTGACCTAAGATGCTTCTCTCTGCTATTCAAGAATTTCCCTTGGATTGCACTACAATAACAAAGTAATACATAACTCATAACTGTAGAAGTCTTTTAGATGCTCGAAGAACTTTTAAATTTGAGTAGTATTAGCTTTGTGCCTCGACAGCTAAGGTCACTTGAACCTGTTAAAATAGAGGGGTTATGGTAAGTTATCACTTGAGTAAATCTCTTGGCTAAGCATGGATTTTAATCTCAGAAATTTTAATACAAGTGTAAAAAGAGTGACAGAGAAGTAAATGTGCCCAGGAGAAAAATGTTGAAGACAGGTAAGACTTAATCAAACAAAAATAAAACTGAAGTGATGAAGTATAGGCTAAGAAAAATCCTAAGGAAAAATTATTTCTATGGAGAGTTCACTCATAATTAATGTACTTTATTATGAAAAGTCACAAACAAGAACTGTAAACCAAACGAAAAGAATATATCAGGAAGGATTAAATAATATTATTCCTAAACATTCAACTTGATAACCATGCGTTATGAGAAAAACTGAGTTTGATGACAGAAGAAAAGGATAATATGCCTAAAATGTTCAAATGTGAGATGTTAAGAGAAGTGAGCTGTAATTTAATTGCTATTGGAGAATGAATTTATAAGTTTATATATAATTTATAAGTGCATTAGAAACTGAATCACTGAAGAAGAAATTTGAGAGAAGAAGAATTTTCTGATGATCCTGAACCATACAGGACTGACTCCACTATCAACAAGAGAACTGTCCCAATATTTCAACGAAAAAAAGTATTTAACTTAATTTAATTTATTTAAAGAGAAAACTTGAAATCTTTCTTAAATATGGCAAAAATATACTAAATGAGAAAAATCTAACTGGTAAACATAAAACACTAGATATGCATCACTACCTGAGACCAAAATAATATCCAATGTTGCTGAGGTCATCCATTTCTTTAGAGTTCAAGTCACCTAAACCTAATTGATAAATTGATCACTTGCACCAGCAGATAATTTTGCATTCAGAGACCACGACAATATAACAAAACAAAACAAATTGAAAAAGATTAAGAATTCAATTGAATATAACAAAACAAAACAAATTGAAAAAGATTAAGAATTCAATTGAATATAACAAAACAAAACAAATTGAAAAAGATTAAGAATTCAATTGAATATAGCAAAAAATACTAAATGGGAAATATTTAAAATGTAGAGAAGAATACATGTGTCATTATCTGAGCGCACAAATAATATTCAATGTTCCCAAGGTCATTTATTTCTTTAGAGTTCAATTCACCAAAATCTAAGAGCTAAATCAACCACTTGCACTAACACAAAATTTTTCATTCAAATACCAATACTACTACTTCAAATAGTCCATAAATGCACACTGATTAAAAGAACCATCTAAAAATATAAATTAGGACAGAATCACTTAAGTGAGCTTTAATGTGACAAGTATCATAGCTATTGGAGGATGAGTTTATAAGTTCGTTAGTCTTGCATTAGACCAATTTAGAAGAAATTCAAGAGAAGAACAAATTTCTGAGAGTTAATCAGACAAAAATAAAACAGAAGTGATGAAGTAGGCTAAGAAAACATCTGAGGACAAAATATTTCTAACTAGAATTCACTGACAATTAATGGACTTTATTATGAAAAGTCACAAACAAGAACTGTAAAATGGACCAAAAGAATACAGCAGGAAGGATTAAATAATATTATTCCCAAACATTCAACTTGGTAACCAATGTTATGAGAAATAAGAGATTGATGACAGATGAAAAGAAAAATATGCCACAAAAATCAAATATGATTAAGAGATATGAGCTTCAATGTAACATGTATAATTGCTATTGGAGGATGAATTTACAAGTTTATATTAGCCTTGCATTAGAAACTGAATCACTGAAGAAGAAATTCGAGAGGAAAAGAATTTTCTGATGATCCTGGACCATAGAGAACTGACTACACCAACAAAAAGAGAAGTGTCCTAATACCCCAATAAACTAAAATAATTTACCAAAATATTTACAGGTCAGAGAAATCTTGAAATCCTTCAATAGTATACTAAATGGGAAAAATCTAACGAGTAGAGAAAAACACATGAAATACGCATCATTGTCTGAGAGCAAAATAATATCCTATGTTCCCAAGGTCATTTATTTCTTTAGAGCTCAAGTCACCTTGCTATTATATATAATTGCTAAATCAATCACTTCCATTAATAGTTTTGCATTCAAAGATCAATTCAAAGGCTATGAAAATAACAAATTGAAACAAACTGAAAAAGTTTAAGAGCTCAATTGAATGTAACAAAAATATACTAAGGGGGAAATATCTAACAAGCCGAGAAACCATGTGAAATGCATAATTATCTGAGGAAAATAATATTCTATGTTTCCAAGGTCATTTAATTCTTTAGAGTTCAATTCACCAAAATCTAATTACTAAATCACTTGCACCAGCACTAGATTTTGCATTCACTGCTACCTCAAATAGTTCAGTAAATGCACAGTATTTGAAGGGACCACCTAAAAATACAAATTAAGACAAAAACACTCAGGAGTCAATTCATAAAAAAAACCTCCTCTGAAATCCTATCACACTTCTACTCCTTATGAAATCAATATGCTTAAATCCACGTCCTATACAAAGGTAATTTAGAGCATCCTTTCATACATAAGTAAAAAAAATGTTTAACACAGAAAATATAAACTTTAGATAAATAAATACCTAACAATCAAAAAAGAAGATACAAGTAAATGAAGGGACTTAAATTTTAAATTAAAATACAGATAATATTTGTCATGAGACTAGCACTGTAGTGAAGGATCAAGCTTAAATGAGCTATGAAAAATTTTATCTTTCCTACTGGCTCCAAAGAATTGAACAATGATATACTGAGAAAAAATTCAAAATAAAATAATAAATAAAATTTGAGTAAACAATATAAAAAGAAACTGTTTAAAAACTGTGAAATATGCATCAAGATCTTAAAGCATAACTTGCTCTAAGCCTCCAAGGTTATCTGATTCTAGAAAATGCCAGTTAAGTATACCTCATCAAATCTGACGATCTTCACTAATATATACTATCAATAAAATTTTTGTGGTGCTTTTGCAAGAAAAGGCTAAAAATATAATTTAGAATGACTCTTAAATGGGAATTATATAGAAAGAATGCAGATGCAAAGCTCAGAAGTGCAAAAAGCAAAGAAGTGGTAAGCTAATGAAAAGGTATGCCTAGAAATGAATTCAATTCTAAAACAAGTAATCAATAGGAAAATTCACCTCATGAAATTCATTATATATTAAATTTGATGAGAAAAGAAGAATACAGAGAATAAGATGAATTATCTGCATGCAAAACTTCCTTGCAGTTCCCAAGGTCATCTGTTTTGTCAAAATCCCGGTTTAAAGTTTTAAATCTGCTTCCTCCCATATATATTCCCTTTTATGTTGAATTACTTAAACCAACTTTATTAAATCTCTTTGAATAAATCTGAACATATTCCCGGAACACTTCTGATTTATCATTTTGAATTCACCAAGCAATGTATTCACTCTATAAACTCTGTTGTAATTTATGATAAAAATTTATGATTTTATCTGTCATTTATGATAAAACTCACCAGAAACAAAAAATTCTTAGGCTAATTAAAAGGATGTGAAAATATTCATTGTCATCTATAACTGATATCATGTACTACTAAATCATTTGCAAAGATAAATAAAATTCTAACTGCAATTTGCGAAGTGAAATTACTTCTTTGAAAAACAGATGCCATTAGAACAAAAATAAATCAATGTTGCTTGTATGAACACCTGATAATCCAAAAAGCAACAATTTATGTTTGCAAATGTTAGACCTTATTTTTAAAATGAAAGAGCAAAAACTATTTAGAAGCATATCAGATTCCATACAAAATTTAATTATTTCTTTTTTGAAACCCAATTTCCATTCAACATATTCCTTATCAGTATTCATGAAGTTCCCTTACATTGGGTGCAAGACAAAGTGATTCATAAATCATAACTGTATGAGTATTTATGATGCTCAAAGATGTGTTAATACAAAAACGTAATGATAGGATTTCACTTAAGTATACCTCTTGGCTAATCAAGGGTTTTAATTTCAGTGTATTTCATACAAATGAATAAACCGTCAGAGAAGCCAATATGTATGGGAGAATAATGTTGAAGACACGTAAGACTTAATCAGGCAAAAATAAAACTGAAGTGATGAAGCTAAGAAAACATCTGAGGACAAAAAATTTCTATGTAGAATTCACTAGTAATTAACAGACTTTACAAAGAAAAGTTGCTAACAAAGATGGTAAACCAAACCAAATGAATACAGTAGGCAGGATTAAATTATATCATTCCCAAACATTCAACTTGGTAACCTTGTGTTATGAGAAAAACTGAGTTTGAAGACAGAAGAAAAAGAAAATATGTCAAAAAAGTTCAATGAGATGTTAAGAGATGTGAGTTTTAATGTAACAAGAATAATTGCTACTGGAGAGTGAATTTATGTGTTTACATTAGCCTTGCATTAGAACCAACGAAGAAGAAATTCAAGGGGAGAAGAATTTTCTGATGAACTTGGACCAAAGAGGACTAACTCCACTAACAACAAAAGAACTGACTTCCAATTTCCAAATAAATTGAAAGAATTCACCAGAAGAATTAAATTTAAAAATAGGCCACCCCATAAATCATCTGGACTATCAGGTTAAAATTTGCACCATAAAATGCATAAAACATATATTTGGCTACTCATTAAAGCATCAAGGACACAGCCACAATGTCTGAATGACGTAAAAGATCAGATTAATCATTCAATTTCTGACAAATGATATTCAGAGACTGCACTTCCCTTCTGTGCTGTGTTAAGGAACAATATCTCTAGGAAGAGAACATATGCAGTATGGGATGCAAAACGAAGATAGAAATTGACCACTGTTGGAATCTTTCTGGACAAAAATCATTGTAAGGAAGGTACCACTTGCATTTTCTATTTCATAAGATTCAGAGCGTGGTTTTATTACAAGAAACTGAAATGAAAAAACAGAGAAACTATTTGTTAGCAAAGATATTTACTCACCAACAGCAAAGGTTTACTGGCGGACTTCTTAGCAGACTGAAAACTGGTCCTCCATGATCCCTAACGTTGCTTGCTTGCACTCAGACACCAAATCACTGGGTAGTCTTCTTCAAGATATTACCGAAGCAGGCCAGTCCGGAATTTATGCCTCTGTCTCCAAAAGGAGAGCATAATGGGAAGCCAACAGTGGGATGAACTAACAGCCTCTTTTACCAGGGGGATACACTGTGAAAAATATTATAATTCCACATAAATAATAATGAAGAACTTTTTGATTTACATAATAAATACTAAATCTGAACTATGTTAACTATATGTGAATTAGCTGGATTTAATAGTCAAAAAATAGACCAAGAACTTCTATCCTATTAAATCCAAAAAACGTAAACAAAGTCTATTGAAAGCTCAAATCGACAAGTTAATCTATTGAAAACTTTCTAAACGAACTCAAAAGTTTCAAAGAAATTATCACCATATGGTTTTCTCATTTGACAGAACACACATGGTAAGTTAAAAAATGTTCATGTGATAGATTGCCTTAACCATTAATAAAATAGCAAAAGTATCGTTTTCAACATTAGCCACTAACATAGTGTTTATTCTGTTGCGGAAAATCAGGCATCAAAAATATCTAACATCGGAGATGGACAATTAATCAAAGGCGTAGGCAAGGCATTCACTCCTCATAATTTCTGCTGCGATTCCTCGATAATATTTCGCATCATCAACAGAAAGTTCAAATGGAAAGTAAACTTGGATAAGCACTCCTTAGAAAGCATATTTCCCTGGTAAAAGAATAAATCAACGACCTTAGATAGATAACATACCTAACGATACCGAACTCGACCGAACCCTAACAGCTGTCATATGATTCTGGCAAAAGACGCGCCTCGGCAGGCTCTGTGTGAAACAGTAGAAGAACGATAATTGGGCTCTTACCGGGAAAGCCGGGATACACGAAGTTAATTCTGTAGATTTTCTACAACCATTGCTCGTACATATCCTGGATAAACATTTTGACCAGCCATGCTTATGGGATATTTGACCAGCGGAAAATTAATGACAGATTAATGTATAAAACAGTTCGTTAGAGCCGCTAATTACTTATAAGTCAAATCTGTTTCTGCTGTGTCCGGGTCTTTAGCAACAGTAGGCCCCAAAGATATAATGATAGAATTACAGGAAAACGTTATACATAAATCACCTCGGATGTTGTACTTCGCTGAATTAAAAAAATTTGAAATCGAAGGTACTTAAAGTTTCCAACTCTTATGAGGACGAGCGGCGAAATTAGAAAGTACGCATTCCTATATCGAGTGTGTATTAATATAAAACAATGCTAGTCGTCGGCGACTAGTTTTTATTGAGCTTCGTTCATAAATCACGATTAAGATCTTAATATTCGAAGATAATTGCAATAATCATACAAAACAGGTGTGAAAATAAAACTTCTGTTTCTGGCTTAGAATATCTCTCCATGTTCTCAAGTTGGACTTGGAGAAATATTTCGAGATGCTAGACTCGAACTTTCTGCTCTGTATTTGGAGAGAAAACTCCAAAAATTATTCAAAGTCCAAAATGTAAATAAACCTCGAATTTGACCTTGAAAAAATTTCAAAGTTCAAATCTCTGGAGATAGTTCCTGCCATGATAATCACTCCTTTTCCAAGAGCAAATTAAATCCACAAAAAAAATTTTGGGCAATTTTCTTTATTCAATCTTTCATTTTACAATATTTTTTTACATTTGATTTTACAATAAAAAAAATTATTTTACAAATTTAAATTCATACAATGAATTCAACTTTAAATTTACATTTAAAAATACAATTATACATCAATTTAGACAAATGCTTTACCTCAAAATTCTAGAAATAAAAATAATTCAAATGCAAAAATAATAAAAAATCAACTCAAAAGATTCTCATCAAAATTATATAGACAATTAAAAAATTAGCAACATGAACATTAGCAACTGGAAATTTGAATTGATCAATTTGAGCAAAATGACAAATTCAGTCAAAAAGAATATCAAAGAACAGACTTAACAAATGAAAATAAACTTCAAAGTAGTAACAATGCTGTAAACAAAAAATCAAATACAATTAACTGAAATGAAATGACAATTTTTCATTGCAAGCATTTACTTGAGCTAAAGAGAAAACACATAAATTATCACTCACCTAAGGCATGACGACTGCTTGATTGATCTGGCATCCTTGTTCCTGTAAGAAATTCTACCTTGCAGAGATAAAGGTGATGGGGTCAAGATTCCCTTTCCAAAGAAACACAATTTCAACTCTCAAGTCATTTAATGCCCCATTAGAAACTATTCTTATTAAATTCTTAATGAAAATAATAGTGTAGCAAATTGACAAAAATTCCATATAAAAGATCAATTTTAATATTTACTAAAATCAATTCTGAATACTAAATTTCATATTGAGTAATATTTCCAATCAATCTTGCAGTCCATCAATTTGGATTAAAAGCAGAATTAGAAGAAATAAATGGCAAAATGTTTATTTATGCAAGTCATGACATAACATTCTTTATAGTTTATTCTTAACGATGTGTTACAATCAAGATCACAATCAATTCTCTTCAAAAATGCCTCCATAAAAAATTCTTTTGGTTTTGATTAAAGTGGTAAACTATGTACTTCAAGACTCTGCAATTCTTTCATTACTGCAGCAAACATATTTAGAATAATTTACTTCTCTCAGAAAGAATGAGCAGATACTCAAAAGTACCAGAACAGAGAGTAAACATTAGGGAAATACATAATTTATTACAAGTTTTTTCCAGTTCTACAAGTCAGAGGTACTACATCAAACAAATGAAAAGAATGGTTTTTTCTGTAAAAAGAATTCAATGAATTTTGCATATCTTTTATTCAAGTAAGTTTTCATAACTTTAAATGCAAAAGTTACCTTTACCCTTTTTGTTAATATACCTATCAGTTGTTTAATGTTGTACCTATTAGTTTAAACTAATACTCTCTGTTTATCCTGCCAGCAACAAACCAAAATCTTTTTCTACATTCCTAACGATTTGTTTTTACATTTCTCAATGCTATTAACTCTAAATGATATTTCAGCATCCTATGTAGAAGAATAAATTTCAGTTCGCTACTCCAATTGGTAGAAACAGGCAAAGGATTGTTACTTTGCAGGTCGTCGTCGTCGTCTTTGATCTTTATGTCATAGCTTAAGGAGAAATATGTGACTATACTTGAGATTATATTGCAAATGGTTGTTTGTAGCCAAAATTTTGTAGTGAATGATTTTTTATACGCTAAAATGTAAGCACAAACTCATTGGGTGCCTACAATACTCACAGTAAGAATTAGTATATTTATGTTGATGAGGGATGGAGCCAGAATGACTTTTGTGGAAACAAGAAGTTATTCTGGAAATGGAAGAAATGTAAGAAGAAAAGAGTGATAGAGTATTTAATAAAAATGGGAATTATCTTCATGAATAACATGAAGGATAAAATAGCAAATGTATGAATGGAAGATCAAGTCAACGAACTAGAGCTTGAGAAATGCATTAAAATGTTAAGAGATGGGGAAGTTGTGCATAGCATTTCAGGTGAAATGCAGAAGTATGACAACAATGTATACTAGTCAAAGCATATTTTTAAATTGTTGATAGTGTAAGTTTGGTTACCCACCATGAATAAAATTAAGAAGATATATAAAATTTAAAACAAAAGAATATGTCATGTCTTCCAGATTGCTCGAAATGTGCAGGAGTGTGTATGATTGAAAGAAGAGTGAAAACATTTTGAAACAAATGTTTGCCTTTAAAAGAATGTTTTCTGAGAAGAAAGAACAAGCAAATGCAGTTAATAGGATGCATATCTGAAGAAAAAATCCTTTAAAATAAAATTCACTTACTGTCCTTATTTCAAAATAATTATTATTCCTTTATTGGGCTACTCTTACAATTAATCCCATAGCAGCAAACACTAAGAACTATACCCTATCCCAGTATCCTAGAACCTAAATTAAGTGTAGGCCAGCTGCCACTAAGACTGGCAAAAGTTAGTTAACTGTGGAAAAATTAACATCTAATGCTGTTACAGGAATTATCAATGTAAATGTTAAAGAAAAAGTATAATCCAATTTCTCTTAAGAGTTCATTTGGAAAATACCAGATGAAATAAAGAGTAAACAGAACCAAAGAAAATGTTTACAAATCAGATATGTATTACTATGAGAGAGTAGAGGATGATTGTAAGTAAAACTTAGTCAAGGAAAACCTTTCAACATTGGCATATATTTGTGGTTAAAATAATTCCACTTGAATCATATGCCTGACAATGAGAAGAGTAAACATAACTAAGTTGTGAAAAGATCTTGATGCAATCTTATATGAAAGTTTAATTAAAATGTATCATAACTTAAACCAAGTATCTCTATATTATTTGAAGGAAAAACTAAAATACTTCCTATTTTCAATTACTTTTCAAGCATCAAATAATATATTTTCTCTTTGTCTCCTAAAAATTAATCATTCATTCTACTGCGTAAAACATGTTTAATGAAATTAATATTTTAACATCTGTCTGTGATTATGTGATCTTAAATGAAAATATAAATAATTTAGGTTAAATAGCATCTTTACCATGTCACAAGTCAGAAGCTATTGCAGCTGTCATAATCCCTGTTGAAGAAAATTCAGAAAGGTTAACAAAGGAAAATGGAAATTGTAAATTATTAAAATGAAAGAAAGGCTGAGTCTTTCTTTGATTCTTATAATTTATTTTAATAATTGCTAATAATGCTTTCCCTTGATCTCAGGAACTTCTTTTTTTCCTAATGAGTTACATTTTCTGGTCTTTGCCCAACCTAAATCTTATGATATAGAAGTCTACATACGTAAGTTCAATGAAGTGTATTTCAGTATTCAAGTGTCACCCATTGATGTAATTAAATTCTCCTGATTAAGCTTCATTCTAATCTTTTTTTTGTATCTCTTTTTACCCTGAAGAAGCGATGCGTGATCTTCTACCCATTTCTTTGCAAACCTTTGCACGAAGAATAAATGAATTGCTAATGGTTTTACTTTGAAAAATACAATTTAAGCTATCTCCATATCTACATAAAAAGATCATATTTGGATCATTGTAATGTTTTAATGCTCAGCACAGGTCTGAATGTTACCACCTCAATATATGCCAATTTTTAAACAATAAATAAATTGAAGACAGAAAGAGGTAGTTTGGTATTTACTATATTTATAATCTTAGAAAATCATTTCACAGTAAAATAAGATTTAAACAGTGGAAATGAAAAGTATTCTTATGTGAGATTCACTTTATAGAAATTTCAGAAAAATTGTAAAACTTTTAGAAAATGCTATGCAATTTCAACATTTTTGATTGCTATCATTACCATACCTTTAAATCAACAGGTTCTAAGTTCTCTTTAACCCACACATTATTTTTGCATTAATAATTTCATTATTCCAATGTTGTTTTGAAATAAGAGAAACATGACATGTCACAAACTGAAACAAAAATAACATTTGAAAGCAACCTCCATGAATACTCAGTTCTTTAAATTCTATTTTTATGTCTGAAAGCCACATACCTCCATCAAATTACATTAATGTTGACTGGGCATTGTTTCTTTAAATGGAAGGAAGCATCTGCTTCAGGAATAAAGCAATGGAACATAGAATGAGAAACAGTTTCAATGATGCAACAGAAAAAATCCACAGACGAAGAGAAAATTTTAGTTATGGATAATTTGTTTGATGACATTTGATACTTTCAATCAGTCTTCTATCAGTAGTTTTGTGTGCCTTAAAATTCTCCTCTGCAAATATGCAGGCCCAGGTACTTAGGCTCTTCAATGCAAAGTCCTTTGAATGCATTTCCTTGTCCATCTTTTCACACAAATAGTAAAGAAAAATATACTCAGGGCTCTTCTAACTTTCTGGTGCCCCAATGATTTTATTACCATACTTACTACTTACGACCTTGCCTATATGATGATAAATTGGGATGCAAAAAGCACAAACATTATGCTATGCGACTCCTTCTTTCTATGGAATATTTGAGCATATAGCTCAATTTTAATAAAGATTTTGAATAGTAAAGAACCATATTTCTCCTTTTTAACTGTACTTCAATAATAGATTGGAGATAAGATGTTTTAATGTCATTTTTTGTTTATCTGTTAACTGTCATTATTAATTAACAAACACTTTAAATAAAAAAAAGTTTCAGCACAAGGGCATCTTACTTATCAATGTTGACCTGATCTCTCTTTACATCTTCCAATGATCTTTATCTTTTCCTCCTACTCTTCGTATTTCTTTGCATTTAAAGTAATTTTTCTTACCTACTGTATTTAGCAGTTCATCCACACATAACACAGATAGTTAAATTTCAAGCCTTTGGCTGTTTGTAGCCCATGCTTTCCGTTAATCTCTGAAACTGCTACTTTTCTAACAAATAACTCTTTCTGGTCTTTGCCCAACATACATCTCACAATATAGACGTCTGCATTCATAAGTTCAATATAGGGCATTTAAGTATTAAAGTGTCACTCTTGTATAATTCTCCTGATTAAGCTTCGTTCTAATATATTTTTTGTATTATTTTTTAATTTGACATTCAAGGTCTCCTAAGGTAATTTCAAAATCTTCGGGAAACATTATAACGTTTCCCAAAGCCTTTAAAATGATGTGAGATGTTAAGATTTAAGATATGCTTTATTTCATTACACGATTGCTCTGAAATTTCTCAAGGGTGCTGAGATTGGAATGACCCATTTTCTATTCCACATCCTTTGACTTCATTCTGAGACGAATGACGCTGAGGCCCCAGAAGAAGTATAAATCCTAGTAATTGACTTCTGAGATAGTTTGTTTCGCGCTATAAACTTTCGTACCTACGTGGAGCTTTAGAAAAATGAAGGAAAAGTGTTAAACTAATGCGTTATTTTCAATTTTACGCATACTTTATCTCCTCCTGCTAAATAGCTAGGTGACGATTAATTAGTGAGCTTCAAGTCTGCAATATATTTACGGTTGGGTTTCAAATTTGGGATGGGAGAAGTCGGCAAAGAAATATATAGTTATGACTAGCCGTTACAAAGTAGAACGTGCTGACATTCCGATGTGTATTTGATTGTCACTGGGTCGCCCAGTCCTCCGCGAAAACTCGAGCCATCTTCAATTCCGGCCACGTGCTCTATAGCGAGCATACGTCCTCAATCCAGTCGAAATCTTCCTTCCACTGCGCTTTGGAAGTGATTCGCTCGCTATCTTTTACTTGAGAAAGTACCTAACATCAAAAATCAACAAAGTGAACATATGGTACTGGAGAATTTCTTCTTGAGTGCGAAGTGAAAATACAACGTCTTGTGTCTTACTCAATTACTAGTCAATTTCACTGGATGTAACTAAAGTTAAATATGAATTCTTGCGCCGCACTTTAACCCTTTAAAACTCTTAAAATGACCTGGTATTTAAATGATAGTTGAGCATTGAGCGTTACTACCCGGTGGGCCTGGTTCCGGAAGAAAATGTATTAGGAGGTAGGGAAGAGTTCGTTCGCAAGAGTAGGAAGTGGGAGGGGAACATCATTACAGCATTTCGATGATTCTAAAACCGTTAGCAACTTAATTTATCCCATAGGCATAAAAGTAAAAGTTTTTATTTTACCTTTAGTATACAAATTGAGACCGATGCATGTCAGCACTTTGGTTTTAAAGTGGAATATTTTCAAGGAATAAAAAAGCACTTCATAGTTTCCTCTAACTTTCTTCTCCACGACCGATTTCGACCATGGAGGTCATCTTCAGGATATCGGAAATGTTAAGATAGATATCCAAATAAAGATAATTCGCATTATAATGAAAATTATAAGATTTAATAAACCCTATGATAATTGTAATCGGGTTCATATTGTTGTCTAAAATTTAAAAATACAAGGAGATCATGTCTTTTGCATCAATTTATTCTGTCATAAAAAATGCGTAGGCATGTATTGAAGGGGAGCGTTACCTTAATTATAACGGGTTCAGGCAAGCCAAAACGATAACCACTCCTAATAGGATACCCCACAGACCTAGGAGTAGCTCAGTTAGTCACTATATAAAATTTTAGTCTTTATATTAAAGTTAATTGAGCTAACTGAGTGTTTAAGCGAACTGAGTGTTTGAGTGAACTGAGTGTAGAGATGAAGAATAGATTGATATAGACGTCTTACTAAGTAAATCTTTCGAGTCATCCTTAGGGTTCATCTCTGTGCAGGATAGCTACAGTTCTAATGCGTAAATAAACTCCGAAATAGATAAATAACGCCTTCATTTTTGGAGAAATTGAGACTATAAAGTATCATTTTCCATTTAACCCATTAATTACGGATAAGCCTTGTTGATTTCACCTTTAGGTTCACCTAAACCTTTTAACTATTGGGAGATTTAAGAAATTCACCAATCTTTGTGCCATGTAAAAACGGCCCATTTACATGCACAGATAGCAAAAACTACTCTTAAAATGTATAATTTCTTCATGAATTAAAACGAGAATTTATATAGTAGATGACCATGATATAGTTTACTTGGAGGAATTTTATAACGGCTATCGCTTAAAATGGAAAATTTAACTGCATTTATTGAGGAATTAAATCGAAAAATTCCCTGCGAACGGATGTAAATAATCACGAAGATTGGTGGAATTGATTAGGATAATAAAATAATAATAATAGTCTTGAATAAAGCAGTTCTCATAATATATATACCGGAATATATAAGAGAAAGGAGGAAAGGGAAAGTAAATGCTCAATCAAAATCTCATTTTAGCAATAATTGAAAGGAGAAGAAAAATTTGCACTTTCCATACACTACCATGGATTCCTTCCTTTAGACATGGCACGGATATTCATGGCCACGAAGACTGAGAATCGATTTCAAGTAATCACTTGGGTACAACGAGGATGGGATGAATCGGTCAAATTTATAAAATTAAATGAGCATTAGTTATCGGCAAATCTTGAAGAGTAATTCGCAGAAACCGGTACTCAATGAGTTTCTCGCACAAGAAACGATACTTTTTCCTTCGCCTTGGACGGAATTGCAGCCACTTTTATGGCATGGTATTTTACTGGAAAGGAATGAAGCTGCTTTTTTCATTTAGGGATCGAAATTCAAATTCAACATGATTAAAGGTTCATTTTAGTACTGCTCAGATAAGTTCTTAAGAGCTATTACTCCCTCAATATCAAAATGTTCAGATTAATATAAATCTATCAAACATTTCTAGATTCGAATAACTACCTTGTAAGAATAAAACTACATTTACGTTTTTCCATACGTGTTTAAAATACGACCGGTTTACGCACAGATCGGCCATCATCAGGCGAGAAAAATTACACACAAGAAGATTTATATAGGGAAAAAGAGAGGGTGAGTTATAAGGAAATATAAAGGCAGAAGAAGGTTGAAAGAAGGGGATTTTATTCTTACGTATCCTTGTAATGAATTTAAACTCAATAACGCCTGCCACTATTGATTTTAATTTCCTTTGTATATCTCCTGGGAATCATTTTGACACACCTGGTCTATTTTCTTCCACAGAGATGGTACGTGGGTACACTGCAGCTAAAGACTCTAATATGGCGAGATTTTGAAAGGAGAGCACGGAAAGTAAACACTTAATCTTACTGTAACTTTTTAGAAAAATTAATCTTAGTAAATTGGTTGCCCTGGCAATGACCATGAATTTCGAAGTCTAACGCAAAACATACGTTCATATAACGTTGCCAGTGGAATTTGAGAAAGCAAGTGACGAGAAGTCTGCCAATAATAGCTTTTCTTTATCTATCAAGTGATTAAGCATGTCCTTGAATCGATATATGAGTTTCATATGTTATTAATCACCTCATTCACGATATATTAGGTCAAGTAACGACTTAATATTAACCCGAGCAACTGAATGGTGCCCATTAGATTATTTAGCAATACATCGACTCAAGATTGCTTCAAGGGCAGTAAATTGAAACATTTTATTTCAAACATTTTCCGATAGGATACTAGGAACTGTAGTCAATCATAAATCAACGAGTTTTATATGCGTCCTTCACCACGAACCTTGAAATTATTACATAAATATCCTTTTTATGAGAAGGCAATGTAGCTCTAGGTTCTAGGAAAAGGACGATTTTATTGTGTAATTGCGTGTTGATATCGGCACAAAACCGGTAGCTGCGTGCTTTTCCTTATTTGGGGGTAATTCATTCCTTGGATAGAGGAGAGTTTTTGTTCCGAATTGAATATTTATTCTAGAAAAGAGTTTTGATTAAAATTTACACTATTCATTGAAATGAAAAGGTAGAATGCTTTTGTGTAGAATAGCTTTATCGGTAGGACTTCCGGGAAACATTTTGGGAAGCCTAAAATCAATGCGTTCTCAAGTCATTCCTGTGACAAGTACTCCGAAATCATCGAGGAATATATAAAGTGTATTATAGAAAGCACTCAGAAATAATGGAAGACAAAATTTATTTGGAGGATATTTTAATCGGGAGTTGTTAAGGAAATTATATCTTTAAAAAAATACGGAGGCGACAGTAAATTCGTAGATATGTGACAGTAGAAGTTAAATGTAAGTCAGCTGATTTATTTCTCAATGATTTTCTCTACGTAAATTTATTTTATTGTATAAGGATGATTTGAGAAATGAGAAATCCTTAAGATAGTTGCTAGATTCAGGGAATCAAATAAATCGTAATGAAGGAAGTCTAGTTGTTCAGGTTTCTCATTGGATTAATGAGGTACTAAATGTTTGGAGAATGTGGATATACGTCTGAATTATGTAATAAAAATGTTTCCTTTTTCAATTTTAAAACAATTCAAGCTATCCATGAAGAAATTTGGAGCTACAAAGTCCAAATTAATCGCCAAATATGACGATATTGGGTAGATCTCCTTTTACTTTTCGCCGCTACCGCACAAAATGTCGAGGAAAGTAGAAAATGGCGATTGGAAGATAAAGATTTAAGCTGTTATTTTGCCATCGACATTTTTAAAGGGTCATTTAAATCGAGGCATTCGTATACTTTTTGTTCAAAATCCCAATCAGATTCAAGAAATTAACGGTAATGAACAGTGTTAGTTATAACGTCATGTGTTAAACAAAATCAATCACTTCGGACTTCACTTCGTGGAACAAAATTCTAATACAAGATTTAAACAAACTATGACTTTATTCCACAAAAATTAAAAATGACACAACCGGTTTCAACGTATCCACGTCATCATCAGGTGCCAATTTTAATATTTGTGGAATAAAGACATTGTTTGTTTTAATCTTGTATTACGTCATGCGTTATTTTACTCTTCTGGATTAATTCTGTGTATGGTTTACTTGGAACTGTCAACTGCGATTTACTACCCGGATTCCAGAAAATGAAATTGTGATATACATAAAATGCTTTCCAGGAGATACGGGAGATACGAAAGGGACGTTAAGGAACGTAAACTTCACTTCAAGCTTGAAAATATTGTCGAAGATCAGTACGTAATTCAGCGTGATATCATTTTCGACCAAAGTTTTGCAGGGGAGACCGGTTATTCAAACACGCCAGGAATGCAAAGTAGTAGCAACATTAGTTTTGTGCAAGTCTTCTATTTAAAGGATAATGAATCAAACTTGAATAATCGAACCCCAAGCGTGGCTGGATTCCAACGGATGATCAAGGTGATTCTATTAAACAGTGGATGTGAATATCAATGGCCTTCGGAGGTGATAGACTGTAGAGAATCGAGAGAAGAATGCCGTTTGCTCCATTTTTTATTACTTCCAGGGATAGGGAAGTTCGCTGCGGAAACTTTTGCTTAAGAATTGTAGCAATAATTACAAAGACTTCACAATTTGCTGATGTTATTGTCGTCACGTTAATTATTTTATTCCACATTTGTGAGCTATTGAGGGTTAATTAGCACTTTAATTGATAATCATTTCTACTCTGCCGCTTGAGCGAGCTCTACCATGTTTATTGTCAATATGAAAACAAACGGAACCACGCATGTGTCCTTGATTCTGTTCAGTTATCAATAATGAATGCGAAACGCTTACGATAGTTACTAGTCAGGGAATCGAATGTAATGAAGGAAGCCTAGTTATTCACGTTTCCCATTGGTTCAATGAGGTGCTAAATGGTTGCCGAGTGTAGGTACATGGTTGAATTAGGTAGCATCGCCTATATTGATAGTGATTGCTATTTTAGATGGCCATCCAAAGATCTTTTAGGGAATAAAAGAAGTTAAATCAGTTGCGGCAACATTACAGCTCCTAAGTAACTTTGGTGCGGTTCTCTTTCCGTAGAATAAAACTTAAAATTTCAATACTGAATCACCACATTTTACCGTGAAACTGATCGATGAAAGGTAAAACCTGGTAAAAGCTTTGAAAACTTTTTATAATTTCCAAATTCGCTTAACATTTGAATGACAGGATACATTAAATTCTGATGATTACTCATCAATACATTACGTAATATATTTTACGGTTTAATACTGAACAGCATTAAAAGCCTTCATTCACGTCTGTGCTTAGAACGTTCGTCAACCAAATAATCTAGCGTAGTTTGTAGGAAACAGTATTACGTTTTCGGGCTTGGAAATTTTAAAACGACCCGAAAAATGCGAAAAAGCTGCCAAAAATATTAACCAAGAATTGCTACAGATCAGTAATCGTTCACAAGAATCTTTCTGACAGAGTGAGAATCGTTATAGGGAGGACGATCGAAAATCAGGTGAAAGTTGTTCAATAAATTCAGAGAACATACGTTTCCAATAGGCAATGCTGCCTAACCCGTGCTAAAAATAAATCGATATAATAAGATAAGATACAGCGAAATAATAAGGAAGGTAAATTCTTGGACCATGATTCAGAATTTCATACCTTTACGAGAGATGAACTTTAATTAAAGACTAGGAAAACAGGTTGATCAGAGCATGCGTCCATACGTGGCCACAAGTAGGTTAGCATGGCATGCGTATGTATAGACCAATTCCTGAAGACGATAAAATTCTTCGAGTCGAAAGCTCGTCGAGCGGCATCTGCTAACACGTAGAAGTAGACTGTTAACAGTTGAGCTATGTAATCGAGGTTTCACATTTCATACATACAGAAACCCTAAAAAACCTGATAACAATGACAATTAATGCTGTTTGAGGTCCAAGTAATTTGTATGTGTGAATTATACTTACTTATTAATACCATATTTGTAAAATGATATCACTTGTTCGTGCTGTTACTTACATAATTATTAGTAATCACGTAAGTAATTTACAGATAGTATATAAATTATAAAGTATTACTAAAGGCATAACCTAATGTATCACTGCGGCGACATGTTTGATGATAATAAATGTTCGTAATCTAAGACAAATCAAATAAATTAACAACTTTCCTGACGCACCTGAGATGTCTCGTAGAAGAGAGTGGTTTAAAATCCATTAAACATCCGAAATATCTCGCATTTAGGATTATCTGCTTTTTGACCATGTCTTACTTTCAAATAGATATCTCAGTTAAGCTGTCCAGCGTATTGAGCTTGTCTAGCATGCTTTCTTTTCTCTGCGTTCCATTTGTACTTCTCTACTGTTTCACCAGACATGTGGATATACCGCAAACAGGTTAAAACTCAAGGAAATAAAAAAACGAAATTTAATATTAAACATCTATCCAAGGGAAAAAAGACTTTCTCTCCTTTCTTAGTTAAGTAATAAGCACAAAATTTAACAAAAAATATGCTTTTCCCAAGTCCAACTTATAAAAAAGTTGGACATGGGAGGAGTTAATAAATAGTATCCGTAGATTCTTTTGTATTTTGTGAAATAAAATATCTAATTATGTACTTATTATGAATGCTCAACTGTATTCCCTGAAGGTTGCATCTGAATCCACCCAAACTTCACATCGAGCACGTTAAAAAATAACCGCTGCGGCGTACATGATGCAAGTGCAACTTGCTGCATTTCGTTCGACGTTTCTCGAGTGATTTATGGAGAGTGATATAATAATACGGATCATTAAAGTTCTCTTCCATTGAATCCGTCCTCGGCATCGACGAAACCGGAACTATTAATCTTTCTTTGGCACGGCCGCAATTTCACCATTTGTGTCTGAGGAATGGTCTACGCGCAATGGGAAAAGTGAATGAGAGAGCGCCGTCTGTCGATAGAAGAGTTACGCTGAAAGTTTTCTATCGCTTTGCTGGATGTAGGCCAAGTGGGACTACGGTGAGTCCAGAAACAATACACACGGAGTACACTCGCTAAGGAGAATGGAGTAGTTTGAAGAAAGGTGGAGTAGAAAAAGACCTCAAGAGTGCCTGAAAATTCTCGTAGCGCTAGTATGGCAACGAAGTACATAAATCGCTTGTGTTGCTATCTAAATTCTTTTACATTGAACAATTGTCCTCGTAAACTCTCAAGAGATATTGTCCAGCGAGTCCTTCAATGAATTAACTGGAGATGCTGGAAATTTACCAATAGCTAAGAAAATGCAAGAGTTACTTA
Source organism: Ladona fulva (assembly GCA_000376725.2). Lineage (NCBI taxonomy): Eukaryota > Metazoa > Arthropoda > Insecta > Odonata > Libellulidae > Ladona > Ladona fulva. The sequence continues at coordinate 245,841 of KZ308166.1, forward strand.
TCTCCCTGGAGCGTAGAATTACTGTAATTCCTTTGGACCCAGGTCGCGTACGTATTCCTGGCCATAAAATATTTTAGAGTTTTTGGTTTTATAGAGGAATAATTGAAAACGGACCCCACTCAGGTTATCATTTGTAAAGATCTTCGCATCGATGCAGGCAATTGTTCAGAAGTTTATGACAGATTCAGGGGCTATGGTTTTGACATCGTTTATCTGTTGCTGCAGGGTTTGCGTAAGGTTTCCTCAATCCCCTTCTTCGTGGGCGTATTCCTGCTGTAGATACTTTTTCCCAAGCTTCCATTAGGTTTCTTATACCCACGTACTAATTTTCCCCCACTCTATTTCTATTTTAACTAATATTTATTTTAGCTTCCTAATTAGATCTATTGCACATTGACGATGGGTTAAATGGAAGAGATAAGAAAACTTCTAAATCTCCACATCGTCCAAATGAAGATGTTACCATTACTTTTCTATTTATAATTTAAATCGACATTTTATAGCATTTGACTGCAAGGACTGCTATCAAGAATCCAATTGGCGGCCACGGCGATTCAGAGGTATCATTATCAAAAAAGAATTTCCATACATAGCACAGAAAAATGATTGGAGTAGCTACTCCGGTTTTGCTACTAGTAAAATGTACAGTAAATTTTGTTGAAAAATTACGAAGCCTCTTTTTTCTGTGCTACGGCCATCCACATGTTAACGCCTGACCATATCTATTTTATTCAAAATTTCTATATGTGTGTAGGATATGACGCATTGATTTCTTTATTTTCGTCCATCATGCAGCTCATCAAATACATAACAAACACCTTAGAAAGAAAAGAAGCAGAATAACTAGAATTTAACCTGCAGCTATGTTATATATCACTAGATTCGGTACGAGCAAATAATTTCTTACACAAATAAATACATTTCTTACAGCTCTCCAACGACGGACAAATCTGCAAGAAAAAATGCTTCAAAATTCCCAATTTTCTAAAGAACAGAAACCGATGACGAATGACATTGGGTTTCTTAAGCGAGGAGTCGTACTTCTACAATATCGATTGAAAACTCACAATCATTCACTACACCGGTCGTGAGTTTTCAATCATTTTTGTGGAAAAAAGTACAAACTGTCCTCATTCGATGAGATGGATTTCAAATTCGCCTTTCTGTGTGTGAATTCTGTCAATTGGAGGGTTATTAACAGAGATAAATTCCCCAGAAATACGTAAATAATCTAAAACATCGCTGTAAGTGTTACATTTGAAACTAAAAAATTGTAATGAAAATTAAAAGTAAACTAATTTCAAAGAAAAACTTCTTTGAGGGGAAGATTTCAATTCAAATTCTCATATATTGTTTAATGAATTCAGACAACTAATAAGGGCTAATAGATTGGGAACTACATTGCACTGCTATTAATATTGGGAATGTGACTGCAATCAATTTCTCCTAAGATTAAAACTGTGGGACTAGATAGGTTTTAAACATTTACACCGATTAACAATAATATAATACATATTCCGAAATTTAAAAAATCTCATCAGACTGACATTGTTCTCATGCATCTCTGAATGAAATTGCGTTGTCGTAAGTTGTGCCGTTTCCTTGCAATTAATTTTTACATTGCGAAAAAACCGAGAATCGCAAACGTACCATTTTTTGGGTACCTTGGTTTAAATATTTCTTCACGCTAAATTTAGCTCTTCATCTACGTCGGCATAAAAAATACCACAAAAAATATAGATTTACATTTATTTGGGTGTAAAAATTGTTCTTATATGTTGTGTACTAAGCTTGCAATAAATTAACAAAGTCCAGGGGCACATAATTAAAGATCCGATGGCTTTGTACGGGAGACATTCATATTAATTGCTTATTACGATAAGTTAACAGAGGATCAGGTGCCCTTAGTGGAATTATCAATTGAATGTCTTTTTCATCATTAACCAGCATGCCTTATTGTGCAGCCCCACTTTCTCCTCATGAAAAGTATGTAAGGTACCATTTTGAAGGGAAATGACAAAGAGGTTTTGAGGCCCTCGTGGCACGTCTAGAATATTTCCGGATTTATTTCCGTAAGCTCCTTTCGTCAGACGAAGAGTCGGCCTATAGATCCCTAGGCATTTTCATGCAGACATTCTTTCCATTAAGTTACTTTTAAAACATCCATTTCTTTGACGACCTTCTTATTTTTTGATGGTTATTTTCTGCTATTCATTAGAACCAACCAACATCGAATAAGGTAAAGTAATTATTGTAGCATCGATTTTTATCTCGTATTAAAACTGAAGGAAATTAATTCATCAACATGAGACTAATAAACCATAAGAAAAAGCGATTATCTGTTGCGATCGATTGATTCCTTATATTTTTATTCTGAAACAACTAAAATTTATACCGAAGAAAAGTTTTATTAGAAAACTTTCTAATTCGCTCCATTTTTATGACAGCTTGAACGTTTTAATTAGCATTGTACATATTTATTATATACTTTGTATAAAGTGTAGGTCAATATTTTTTAAGAGTTTATGTCGAAGAGATTAGTCATAATGCGGTAAGATTAAAGTTAATGATAGAATAAGAAGATCAAACATCAATTCTTAAGAGAGATCTTAACCTGGGATTTACTTATACAATGAATAACCCTCACAAAGCGTTGAGTGAGTAATGAAATTGGGTTATTCATTAACCTCAAATATTTTTATTCACTCGTCCGAGTTGAGTTATAGGAAAAATGCACTGCGAAGATTTTCGTAATGACGAAAAAACAACCTTTTCAGGAAATGAAAATAGAGAGCAAAATCTCCGCCGCCGAGGGTAGCTAATGTTTTTCAGCATATATGTTACTTTACCCATCTCTGGGGAGGCACAACTTTCGGTTGCACTAAATAATTCGGGGTGTTTTTGCGTCTGCACATGTATGCCTACAAAATTACTGCTACAGTAGCACATTACTAACATTAATTTCTATAGTAGTTACTGCTGTGTAGCACATATCCGCCGAAATGAATATCTAGGGGCTCTTACATCGATAGAGCAAAAGCTTAGAGGAATTAAAACAAACCATAATTCGTTTCTTGCAGATATTTCTGCGCCTCAACAACCTTTGTACCAACGTCCAGTGCCATGTCCCCCAAACTCTCCTCCCTGGGGAACCTCTGTCTTGGACCAGCTCTGGTCATGTGCACTTTACACTCATAAGAATTTCTAGATTTCTCGTCTTGAATCCGTCATTTCGTACTGTAAAGTATTGTTTGGAGATATTCTTTTCGGTTACTATATATATTGGAATGCTATACTGTCAATTCAAAACAAATCGAGAGGAATACGTTTTCCCTTGGTAACAATCTTAAACGAGCGTCCTACGGAATTAAGCAAGAGTTAATTAATTACCTTTCATTTCCAAAAAGTTCTATCTTTACTGGTCACTATGAAGTGTCTTTCCTCTCCCGTCCTATGATGTGTCTGTCCTTTCCCGAAGAATCTTTCCTTCACCAAAATCTAAAAATTTAGATGACAGAAAATATTGCCTTAATTGAAAAATTACAAAGTTACAAACAGATCGTTTGCATTAGTTGATAGGATTAGAATGACAAATTTTTCTTTTAATAAAAATAACTATACTGTTATAATTCATTTTCGAATTTCTCCCATAATTGAAAACCACCCGGTCTATTGCCAATCTGTGGCCATTCAATACATAATAAATAAATAATTTTCAAAAGACCAAGGTAAAAGATATTCAATTCATTACAAACCAGCTTAAGCAGAAATTGTCGGGCATAGTAAAAAGGAAAACAAGTATCAACCTGGAAAATCATAAACTAAGAAAAACTTACCACAGTTAAATAAAAATGAGTAAAGTCGGTAAAGGATGATTAAGAAATTGTTTGTTAAGTTTTACTACTAAAAAGAGTGTAACGTATATAGGTCAAGAATCAAGATCATCCCGTGGAACGGACGAAGATATGAAAGCTTCCGTAAGAAGAACTATGAATGAAGTTTAAACATCAACGTCTAACACATTACGATACAGAACGCTCTTTATATAAACAAAAGATTTATATAAAATAATAAAGTAAGCATATTTTACTTGATATTACCACAATGGAAATATAGGCTTGCGTTGAAAACATTGCATTATCACAATTTTATGTTTGATTAATTTGTAGCTAACAGCGACTTTAGGGAGGTCACTGGTAGGGGTGAAGGTGAGGAACGAAATATTTTGCAGTATTAAATTCTTCTTGGGTAATTAATATTGATATAGAAGTTTTTCTCAGAATAATTCTTGGTGATTAATCTAGAAAGTGGATGTTTGAGTCGAAGAGAATGATTTTTAGAGGCTTTCATGTTAATTACTGTCTTTCTATTTGAATTTTAATCTCTAAGATGGATGAAAATGCAACTAATTTCGGAGGTAATAATTTAACTTTTGTTTTCACTTATAATATACAATCGAGCGTATGTAACATACTGCATATGACACATGCATAGCGAGAAAAAATGCTTTTCTTTCAATCTAAGAGGACTATATTTCATACTTAAATGTAGGGCTGATAAAAAAGTACTCGGATTCGCAATTCTCATTGGAGCTCAAAATCATATGAAAATTTAAAATGTAAATATACATTGATAAGAAAGTTAGCATTTTATCCTTTCTATTTTCAAACTTTACGCACAGGATGTCCGGTTAATATCCCTTTCGACAATGACCATCGATTGTAAAGAACTGAAATATTGGTTGGCTCGTATTTTACCTTTCTCCCGAATCTTCTGCTGATTTCGACGACCCTCTGCTATAGTTCACAGAGGGATATGGCACTTCCAAAAGTCGATGTTGGGCCATATTATGAAATAAGAGGATGAAATAAGTGACTTGTAAACCAGCCATAGCAAGGATGGCAAGAGATCCTGTTATCGTTTTTATAGCAGACAAAATGTGGTATCACCCGTAAAAAATAATTTTAACTAACACTAACTCATTTTAGTGGACAAACAATTGATCGATCAAATATATACGTGAAAACGCTGTCACAGCTCCGCGTCCCAAAAATTCTCTCGCGTACCACATGAAAAACTCGTGCCATTGGTTCACCGCCGCTGATCTAGTGTTTCAGTTTTTACAGTGGGAGAGAAAACTGCTCAATCAGTCTGAATGGATGAAGAAATTAATGAAGAAGTACGTATTAAATAAGCATAAGGGCGTAAAACAATGAGAGTATTCCATTTTTTGGAAAATTCATTAGTACTTATAGCGATTATCTAGAAGAAATTAGACGATTGATTGCCTCTAATCTTTATTATTATCACCTATTTCTTTTTTAAATACTACAACGCATTTCAATTTATGGCTGAAATAAATGCCAAAATTACGAAATTCATCTTTCAATGCTGTAATAATTGGAAAATACTAGAACATCAAACTATTCCTTCCATTTCAAACCATGAATCAAATTTCTGGGAGAATAAAATATACACCTAATAATAATCATAATTAAAGAAGCCTCCTTTTCGTATGTGGCAGGGGGTGCATGTACTGTACCGTTCCCCTACTTCACATCTTAAAAGAATACTTCGTAATTTTCACAACAAATTTTTAATGACTAATTTTGTCGACGAGTTGACATCTTCAACTGTTGAGTTCTACGAGATCACTCTTGGATCTTATTCCCTTATCTCTTGACTATTATGTATCGTTAGTATAAAAAAGGAATTTATATTTGAAGCAACTCGTCCTATAGCATGAATTATTTTTAGTAATAAAAATATAATATAATTTGGGAGATAATGGAAGAAGTGAAAATATTTCGAGGTAAATTTTTAAAATTAATCGATATTTCTTCTCCGATAATGAACTAAAAAGTGCATAAGTATACCATCCCATAACACAGCAATTTGAGATATCGGTACAGCTATAACTCTGTAATACGACTTAGGCAGGTGTTTCTCATCATACCTTACCTTATACCTTAGGGGGTTTAAAGTTAAAAATTTCCGACTCGGACACCGATCTAAATCCAGAAGAAAACGCATTTGAATAATGGATAGAGAACACGAAAGTATTTAGAATCAATTTCAAGTTTCAACGCTCGGAGACCAGCCCTCATTCCATACCTTCCAGACTCCTACTTTCCACGGCAAACCTGCGGAGGAATTAATGATCGTACGCTAGCATCCGTCGCGCGCACCACCGCACCTTTATTTATCGCTCGTTTTACTCTCGTTAAAGTGAATCGGAAATCCGAGAGAGCAAGGTCAGTTGCGATCTCTTCCCATCTTTCTGCGGAAGGGAGAGGGGAAAACGAGAGTGAATAGACGTATACCGCACGCTCCATTGTTCCGCTGACCCCTTAATAAAAAGAAGCACGAAAAAAAAAATCAAGATCCAAACCACCGTCCCAAATCCCAGCGGAGTTGTGTTGTCCGTGATCCTCGCTTCGGCGATAGCAGAGCAATGTCCCCTATGACTTATTCATGACGCGCGCTGCACGTCCACCGCTCCACCCCTTTCACCCTCTCCTTCCTCTCCACCCACTCCAGATTAAGTGCAGATAGTAGTTAGGAAGAAGAAGTCACCGCCCACCGGATCTTCTACCCCTCTTCCCCCTACGAAATAGCCCCCTCTCCTCACGAGCTATACCTCCTTCTCATTGCGTGCCACTATCTCGCGTGCCTAAGGGATGACCCCTATATAAACGTATATATGAGGAGCAAATGGACGACACTTCAGTCTGACCCGAGCGGCGGCCGAGAGTAACGCTCCGTTAAAAAAATCGTGCTTCGATAGGAATAAAAAAGTCTCCGAGTAAGATAATCCCTCGTGACCATGGCTCCCTCTTTCCGATGGTTTTTCCTGGCCTTCCTCTCCGTGGCCATTGCCCAGGAGACGGTGATGAAGAACTCCGAAGGAGCCGTCGGCTCCTCTGTGCCCATGGACTTGTCCGCGGAGGAATCGGAGCCACAACCAGCAGTGGCAGCTTACCCAATGCCTGAGGAAGGTGATATGGTTGAGATGGGCAGAAGCCCCAGGTACGCCCATACCCCCACCGCCGCCGGAGTCCTCAAGAAGATCTATGCAGAGTGCGTCAGCAAGGGTTCCTTCGCCTGTGCCAAGCCCAAGGTGCTTGCCTTCCTGAGCGCTGCCGCCAAGCGCGACAGCATCCCGCTCACGGAGGACATGGCCATCGTACGCAAGGAGGGAGTTTCCTACAACGCAGAGGAGATCGAGACGGTCGCACGCAGCGGTTACAACACCGAGGAAGACCGAGAGGAAGCCCTCCGAGTCCTCATGCTCGACAAAGTAGACTCTTTCCTCGACTCTCACTCCCTTAGGATCCGCGTCCCCAAGGAGATCGTCCACGGAGAACTGTTGCCGTTTGTCCCCAAGTTCCTCCTCCAGAGCATCCCAGGAGAGATCAACATCCCTCTCACCGAAGCAAGGGCTGTTCAGGGTGAGGAGTAATCGGGTGGAAAGTAAACAGCAGACGGTTCAACCATAGAGGCTATTTCTGTACATTCATCATGTACATTTCATCATGCCTCAGTTACTGGGGGCTTGATGCTATTGTAGGTTCTCTGCATTAGCATTCTCAAAAACCGGAGCATCTTTGAACCCTTCAGATACCTCCCAGATCTATTTTTAAAATTTCTATTAAATTAGTTAATTAGCTATTAATTCAATCTGGATGCCATATTAAACCAAAAAGGTTCAGGAACGGGATATATCTAGATCTATGTAAATACCCTTCAAGCCGCCCTTCGGCGTGTCAGGGGGATATCTGAAATATACTATTTAATAGTTAGTTATAATAGGGATAGAGGCAGATTTTCAGCATAAAAATTTCAAATCTTGGATCCAGGAAACATTTTTACCTCTTCTTTCCTACTACACAGAAAAAAGCAATTATAATCGGAATTAATGAATACTCTCCGGGCGGCATGGCAACATAACTTCCTCTCATGGCTAATTTATTGAAGAAGTTATATATTATTGATAGTTATATATAGTCATATTCTTCTACTTTTCGCATTTAATTTTTCTTCCTCTGACCAGGCAGGATGTTAATCATCGATTCCTTTTTCTCTTTGCATGACCAGAGCGCGGTTTCGTCAAGAAGGTCGTCATCCCCTTCCTCTTGGGTCTCAAGTTCAAGGCCACTGCCCTCATTCCTCTGGCTCTTTCCCTCATCGCCCTGAAGACCTGGAAGGCCCTCACCCTCGGTCTCCTCTCCTTGGTCCTCACCGGAGCCATGGTCATCTTCCGTTTCGGCAAACCCCCTAAGGTGGTCAGCTACGAAGTATACCACTACCCACAAGCCCCAGCTGTGCAGACATACGAAGCACCAGCACACGGATGGGACCCACACCACAGTTATGGCAGGAGCGCCCGCTCTGCCGACTCCATGCCCCTCGCCTACAGAGGTCACTACCGTCACTGAAAGCGGAGGCTGTTCCAATAGTGGACATGAAGCTGGACGCAAGAAAAGCTTTCGAATACCTCCAGTCGAAATTTCTCCGACGCACGAACGCTCATTTCCTCAGGTTTTCAAAGACGATCTAATTACGTCCCCATTTGTTTCAGTTTGACCGGAGTCAGGACATCGGCCAAAATATCATAGTACGAAATCCACCGAGGAGTCATCGGCTGGAGGGTCGGTTCTGTTCTTCCTTTAATTTATGTATTTATGAATCGCGTCCGAATGGACGCGGCGGCGTTGTATTTATTGTTGGATGTTTTTGTTATCTTCGGTCCGTCAAAATTCATTCCGGCAATGAGTTTTAGCGGACTGAATAATTGCCCTTCGAAAAGACAAAAATTGTATCTTCATCTTATCAGGTTTTGTAGAAGTTGAATAAACATTTTTCTTGTTAAATATCGCTCATTTCACTCTGAACTCCTTCTCATTTTTGCGGTGGTACGAATGAATTGAAAATAAATTACAAAACGAGGATAAATGGTGACACTAAACAGCTTCCTAAGAAAAATTCAGACTAGCATAAATTTGATACAGTTACGTGTAAATAAGATGCCAACAAAGATCGATGACAAAAAACGAAGCATTTGATATCGACGCAAGGCAGCAAGTGCATCGGTATCCGTACGTAACCTTCAGTATCGTCTCCGTCCAAGACCAATGCAATGTTATGGCAGAGGCCATTGTCCCAATGGCGCTCTCATGTACTCCGATCACGCGCTTGTACGATTTGTCATTCAACGGACGCTACTGGGCGCATTTTGGAGTTGTCGTCGACCCTCTAATCCACTTTCCGAATATATCTCCACTCGGAGACTTCGACGCTTATCGTATTGGAAAGAGAAGCAAATTCTCGCGCATTCTTCCCTCTCAACTTCCCTATTACTTCTTGACTGTGCCAATACAGATTCATTTATCGCTCCGTATAATTCATAATGTAAGGTACATAACGTAACGATATATTTTACCTTTAGATCTAAGGGTTAGGAGTCAGAGTTATGAAACCTTAAAGCACCCAATTGTCGTGCACATATTATAAATAAAACAATGCGTCACTAAATTCCTTAAATACAGTCCATCTCCGAAACACCAAATTTACACAAGGAGAAGAGAGTACGCAACTTTGTAGTTTCCACAAGTTTATTTTTGACGGTTATTTTCGCTAGCGTGCTAGCAAGATCAGGCAAGATATTTACACATTAAAGAATTTATGCTGGGAAGGAAAAGAAGGGGAGAGGGAAAGAACTTATATATCAGTAACATAAACTTTTAAAATTACTATTGGTTGTAAATTATATGAACTCAAATTATGGCTATGATCATTTCCAGAAAGACGCGACTTGCCAATCCGAATTACGAACACAAATATAACATTATCTATTTAAAGCGAGAATGTAAAATGATTTAAACAATGACTACAATTATTTTCACAGTTCAAATCGCATTTATAGCCCTATCGCTTGTTCCATACTTCATTTTAAAATATTCCGAATTGGTAAACGATCCAAAAATCTGGTGATTCTTTACATCACTTCAAAATCGTTGTCGTTACACTATTTTTGATATGGTTCCAATAAAGAACAATTACCAAGAATAATATAATTTAGAGGAATTTTTGTATCCTGCAGAGCCATCCCGATCCAAGTAGTGCAATTTATTGCTTAATTTAGTTCAAAGATATAAGGTAGAAATGACACGCATTTTTTCCATGGGATAATTCATTTTATTTTTTTTATTTTTCTTTGAAAAATTTCTTGTTAAATATTACTCTTTTCATTCTGATTTCCTTAACGTTTTTGATGGTGGTACGAATGAATCGAGAAGACATTAAAGAATGAGGATAAATGGTAAGATTAAAGATAATTCATTTTATTTTTCTTTAAAAAATTTTCTCACTTGATTAAGGTTCCATAAAAATTTAACATTGACATACATGTATTTGGCAATGTTTTTTCCAAAGCCATCTCGTAATATATAGACACAAATACATTTTTTTACTTCTTATAAACCTATCGAATTCGAAAAATTACATATAATAACATCGGGATGTAGATATAATAAGGGTAGAAAGATACAAATTGGGAAAATGGAGGTACTTATTCTCAGCATCGATGTATTATTACAACACATTTTGGAAGAAGAAATGCATATTAAAAGAGCTTATTTCGTCTTAGGTTCCTCAACAAGTACGCAAATCCTTTTACTACTGTGTTCTCAGTGCTTTGTATCATCATAAGTTTCATCTTATCAACTCCAGAGCAGTGGAAAGTGTCGTAATATTTACATTCACAACTGTCTATGATACCCTCCGAATTTTTATCAGTTGTAAGATGGAATTGGAGATCTCTAATGCCGGTTGCTCTGTCCATTGAGCTATTTGGCTATATCATTCAGTCATGCTGTCCGGGAGACTTGGTAGGCAAGGGCGCGTGATTCCCTTCGACTAAGCGGCATCGTCCACAGCCACGATCTCATATAGGCACTGTCCATACAAAATGTAAAACCTCCTTCATAATAAATACAAGGATTAGGATTAGCAGTGACTTTGCACACAGAGACATGGTAATGTACTGACAGAACCGGGACCAAGAGAGTTTAGAGGAACCAACCGGCAATTGGAAGATCCGGGTTCATGTTATGAAACTGAACTGAAACATGCTTCTTCTCTATAAGGCGCACACCTGATATAAAAATAATAGTTTCAAAACTCTAGCAGCATAATATTCTAATAGCCCACGATTACTGTATCGGATTTGCGATAAGATCACAAGTACCGAGTGATTCTGAAGAGCGAACTTGGATTAAATCGGTCGCTAAGAATGTGCGAATATATTTTTATCGAATTAATTCATCTAAAAAGCAGAGTAAAATCTACTGAAAAATTACCATTCTATAACTATTTCACTAAAACCTGATTGACAGATCAGAGGAAGTCATTCTTCGGTAAGGTTTCTCTTTAATTTGTCCCCTTGCGTACATGAACGAAAATCCTTTGCACAGGCGCAAGAATTTGGACGCCTAACAATCATTCTACGCACCTCTAGGCTCCGTTACAGACCTTAAAATCTCACTCGAGGATTGAAATCGAAAGGGACGTTAATAGCTCGCGAGAGAAATGACGGACATTTCGTCTTATTTTCCCTTTGGCCGGGTAAATTATCTTTACAAGACCTCTCTTAAATACTCAACATTCATACTCCAATTAAAGTCAGCTCGCGGTCGAAAAATCACGATACGTTGCGTGGGGAAATTTTTAACGTCCAAGGTGCATGCAGAGTCGCAGTCCTAATCGCCTTCCTTGCTATAATTTTTTCGAATGTTTTAGCTCACTCTTTAGAAGAAAAAAATCGCAAGAATTCCAGCTCGTCCGCCGTCTTGTCACTAGTTTGGAGTGGACTGGATTTCCATAAGTAATGGCCGGCGTGGATGCATCTGAATAGCGATTTAACCTTTCGGCGAGTATTTCAGTCCCGTAAACGCTACGAATGAGCTACTATAAACGCGGGAAGATTTCATAAAATGGCGCTCGAGTCCTTGAATATTTTACTGAACTCGCAAGAAACAAATGACGGCAAAGAGGGGTGTTATTTCGGAAAATTTTATTCTTCGCATCGAATACAGTCAGATATAAATTCTAAGCCCACCGTAAACAAGTGAATGACGCAAGGTTCCAATTCCGTATAGGACTCCAGGTAAGGTGAGGATTTTCACACTTCGTTAGTTTATACTAACTGCTCGCGATTCTAATGAGTATAACGAAGTTAATGCTCGATGCAAATGAAGGTATTTTTAGTGCAGCGGATCTCAAAGTAGCAACTCTCGATGGCGATTTGCTGATAAGAGGGTCTATTAGTCGTTATAAACGGCCTATAGTCCGCGATTTGACCGCTTAATAAATCGGGATTAAATTGTAGCCCTACTTTGTGACGATCTGACAATTGAGGGGGCTCATAGAAGTAGTAAAAAGTTTTATAGGCAGTAATTTAATCGCTCCATTCCCTGAGACATTGATACTGGCTCGTTAACTCCTCTTTGATATTTCAGGACTATTGGACTGAAAAAGGAGTAGTGTTGCTAGGCGAAAACTAAATCCAATGGGAACGAAAGATATGCAAATTAATCAACCAAATAAAGTATTAAAAATTCCCTTCTATAGTATATGTGAGAAAATGTGATTGCTACATACGGGCATTTGCTGCGGGTACAAAAGTACGAATTGCACACCTGGATTGTCCTCAATAAAATAATAAACTGTGATACTTGAACGATAAAATTGACTTTATTACAACTCAAAATGAAAATCAAATTAAGAAACACTTGCTCTATTACCATGAATTAGGAACTCTGAAGGATGAAAGATGGATTTTTCATGTATTTGCTTACTAACAGCCGCAATGCACGTAATATACGAGATGTGCCAGAATTAAGTCTCTAAGGGCAATGCATTACTTCTCACATTATTAGTTATGAAGTATTTCCATTTCGTTTTAAGCTGAGTTTCCTTTCAGTCCTCAAGCAGATTGGACTGAATCATAATCAGTCAATTACTCAGCGAGATAGAATAGTTTTTTTCGCTCTCAAGGGAGTATTTACAGGGAAATTGCAAAGATTTTGAAACTAAACTTTTCAATGACTCGTTTCATTATCAAGAAGCAAGAAGATATGATATCAAGAAGCAAGAAGATATGATATCAAGAAGCAAGATAATGTCGAAAACATAACAAGGTCCGGCCGCCCCAAAGTGCATATTAAGCGCAAAGTTATTGTGCGCTAATAAAAATGAAATAAGGTCGAACTCAAGGGAAATTCCTTGTCGAGATGTTGAACTTTAGCGCCGGATGAATATTAAGTTTTTATATCAGTAATTAATCATGATACAGAACGTAAGAAAGGAGGACAAAGTTGGAAATGAATTTAGATACTAAATATTTTTACCGAGGTTTTTCCCCTCCTATATGTCACTGATGCAACTAACCTCTCCAAGGCTCTTATAAAGCCACTGGTGAACCACTTGCTCGGGTATTTCCAATAGATTCACATGTTTTGCTTTCACGTTTTCAACGTGCTTAATACTGTGAGATATTTCGTTTTAAATGCGAATCTCCAATCAGAACATTATTTTTCATTCTGTTTTCCGTATTTCTTTATTAATTAATTTCAATTCATACCAACTGACTAAGGTACGTCTGTAAAAATTGCAAAGTTTGAGAAGGAACCTTGCCTTCAGAATTACAAATTACTCAACATCTCATATAAATTACCCCTGGTCTTTATTAAGGCGAGGCTGAGACAAAAAATTCTCTTCTTCCATCTAACCTGTTGTCAGAGGTTTTAATAAAAACACATAAATTTGCCAATAGAAATAGAAAAGAAAACCTAAGAAGGATTTGTGGATGTAATAAACCTAAGTAATACCCTAGAAAAAAATATGCAAAGCAGGAAAACATCCTCAGGGAAGGAGGGAGTGAAAAACTGCGAAAACCTACAGATAGTTCCAGCTGAAGGATGTGTGAAGGAAATAAATGCCTTAAACCATTGCCCTGAGGATATATCTTTTATTTTTTACACCTAAAAATATTTTACTGCAGAAGTTCTACTGTACTTTTGTTAGTTTCGGGTTTATAAGCTAGCTTTGCTTCCAATTTTTCACGTTTTTCCACTTACTTTTCCACGTATTACTGACTGGCCAGATCCTGGAGTACTTGGGCTGACGAATATCATAATTATTATGGGTTACTGTTATATTTTTCTTTAAATTTTTACTTCTTAAAACTTTTAAAATATATTGCATGAAGGGCCTACTATTGGAGGAGTGTATGATGATCTATGGATATCCTTCCATTGCTTGTTACTTGATTTTACTTTAAGTAATGAGTGGCATCTGAATCCTCTCCTAATCTCTCCATTAGGAAAAGGATGCTTTTCATGGCTGCGGATAATACATTCTTTTTTTACCTGACATAGCGCTTATGGTTTCCTTTAGTTTCTTTATATTAAACTCTTTATTTTGTACCCGTTTTCGATGATTACTCATCTCATTCCACTCATCATGAAAATATTAAATGCATTACTATGAAAGCCCCAATTTCATTTCAATGCTATCAATTTTAGGTTTAAATAACATCAAACATTATATTCATTCATCCTTTGTGACTAAGAGTCCCCCTCATTCCATTTCTAGTTAGTATATATAATAGTATACATAGTACTTAATTTCTTTTATTGATTTTTCTTTTTTGTATCTCCCAAAAGCTATCTCTTTCTTTAAATATTCAATTACTAAGGGTTAAATGCAAGAAGGGACTAAAAAGTCTCAATCTAGCCCTTCAACAAAGACGTTTTATTATTATTACTATTATATTGTAAATATAATTTACTCTCACAGCGAAGTTAGGCCAAAATAGCCTCTACTCCACTCTGGAGATATTACATGATAATCATATTACATTAATAACCAAAACAAATTGACTGAAATTAACTCAAATCCATAAAAAGAAATCATTGTATCCGAACAACATAGTTACAAGATAAGTGGTACAAACAGTAGATACAAACTAACAGACAATCTAGTTGATACATAATTTTAAAATTATACTTTAAAATAGTTATATTTGGGTCGTGGGGAAAAACTACTCAACTTATTTGAGGTTTATAGAGAAAAACTCACGATGCTGTAAAACACCCACACAAGAAGGCGAGTGTATTTAAGTATTATTATTTAATATTTAGAGTGAAGTATATTTTACTTAAAAAATCTACCGTAAAATATTATTTCTGATTAAATCCTTCATTTAACATTGCTTTTCACATGTACGCAGTGTTGTAATTTACGTAACTCTTTCTCGTCAACACTAAGGCCCAGAATTGCAAGATTTGGTTAGAGTTAAAGTGAAGATTATTGCTAATTTCCATGCAAATCCTGTATGTAGAGGATTAGCTACATTATTCCCTTTAACTCTACGACGCCAATATAGTACCCTAAAGTGATGATGAGTTAAACTCCATGCTAGCTATATATTTTAACGCTGGGCCTATAAATCGTAACCTAGAGATGGTACTCTGATGTTTCTATGGGAAAGTAAATTATCCTCAATCTGATTGAACGACAATTACGGTTTCACTAAATAATCTAAGTAAAATTTCAGGCATTCTTAACACAAATCGTATGACTCGTATAGTGTGGTGATTTCGCAACAAACTTTAAAGTACGGCCTAAAAATTTTTAGGATGGACTCAAGTAGATTAAGTGGTGATATGGCAGCAGATAGCATAATTTAATACACCATTAAGCCGTCAAAATAATAGTCATCTCTTTTACCTCACATCTCATCCCATTTTTCTGCGATTTTGGCGTAAGAAAACCTTTGAATTTCAAGTAAAGCTCATTTTTGGCATCCAGCATATTTTTTCTTGTGGAAGCAGAATTTTCACATCAAAGACTGAAGTTATACGTTTCACGCAAAGTAAGCGTATAGAAAAATCTATTTGGGCCTTCTTGCACAGCGACGTCTCTTGTACAGGTTACGTAATAGATGTTAAAATCAACCATTGACAATCTTGATCAGAGGAGGCTCATTTCCTCACTTGTTGTTGAGCCCCGTAAGTGGTAGATTTTTGATACCCGAATTTCTTTCCGAGACTTTGAAACTTTTCAACGTTACATTAGATTTACTGATTCTTTCGTAAGATATTTTTATTTAGTGAAAGAGGAGCGTTTAAAAGTTTTTCATTAAACTTTTTTCTTCAAATCGGAATTGATCGGAATTCAAAAAAGTGGTTTAGTAAGACGCGGAGTTGGTACGCGAGGTTACCAGAGGGTATTAGATCTAAATTACGGTCTCTGTAACCTTTAACGGCATCAAATCCATATGGACATGGTACGAGTGATAATGAAATCGTCAATAACAACTAAGGCGTCGAAAATCACGAATGAACGCTTTCGATCTTCCACGGCATACAATTTCAATATTATTAACTTAACATAGGATTCTCAGGAGCTCATAAAAATTTGGAGCTCAATTAGTTTCAATAGAACAGGGAAGGAAAATTGATAATCACCCATGGACCCGGACAAGTTTTCAGTCTCTGCACGCCGGGAGTTCACATACTCAAGGAGTCCCAACTCTCGGACCTTGCTTCCGAGATATTAAACCTTTATAAACGTCTCAAGCGATTTTGCACAAAAAATTCATAGCATTAATGAGAGAGAGAGTAGAATAATCGACAGACACTTAAGTATGCGAAATTCGTTCTTATTTTCAATTTATCGTATCACTTCTAATACACCAAGAGGTATTTGCGGTGGAATGTTAGTTTTGTTGTATTGAATCAAGCTGCTTAGGGGCCTGGAAATCATCTCTAATAGAATCTCTGGATAGCTTGTTCGACTATGATGAAAGACATCCCGGATTCGAATCTCGTGCGCGAAATGACCTCAACTGAAGGAGCGCTTTTAAAATACGATCACTACTAAATCATCTCAACTGCTGATTCGATGAGACAAACTATGGATCCCTATCAAGTAAACCCGAGTGAGCTGTTCTTCTCAACCGATGAGCAACCGATAATACCCGAGGGGATATTTTCCAAATTCATTACTTCATTACATACGATGCACTGTAAATTGCGATACATTTTTCATTCGAAGTACCAGATACCAGTACCAAATACCAGCATATTTTACTCCACATCGTTTTCTTTTTCATTTCACCAGATCTTAAAAAGGTGACAAAAAATGTTTCAGCGTCCCGCGAAAGACAAAAGCACTAGTTTGGGGAGTCCCAGCTCCGGAAAACGCAAAAGATTAACTTGCCCATCGAGCGAACTTCCCTGAAATCTGCGGTACCTTCGAGGGAGTCCGAGTCTGTGCTAAGGGGATGCCATTAAAATCAGGAAAGGAAGTTCTCAGTTTTACCGTACCGCTCGCGAGCTGCCTATTTGCTTATTCGTCACGCGTATCCTTCCGTTTTCGGCTTCGGTCTGCTTCTCGAGGAAGGATGGATCCATCGACGACGGTCACCCACTGTCGAGGAAGAGGAGGAAATAGGATGTGGTCAGCTGGAGAGAGAAGTGGAGGAAAGAGAGGAAGTTCAGGACGACAGTGAGCACGCAGCTATCAACTTATATCCGCCTCTCTTCTCATACCGTTCGGGACGAAGACCTTCTTACGAGTTAGTCACGCGCCATTCGAAATACCTCGCACGCGCTTCTTTCAATGGGGCGTCAAATAGGACCACGAGCCCCTTTTCGTTCCTCGCGTTGGCATTTGACTCCGGAGGGATTGAGATCACGGTGGCGGGGGCGGAATAAATGAGTGAGAGAAGAAGGGTTCGAAGACGTGGTAAAGAGAGGAAAAAATAACAAAGCGTTTGCGCCCACCAAACGAAAGTGGCGATTGCCTTAGCGGCCATTTGCGAGGGTTTTTTTATTTCTTTTTAGAGAACGACTCTTTCTTTCTCTAGCTTTCTCGAGGTCGCATGAATGTCGGATGGTTATAAATTACTTTAGGAGCTGAAAGGGAAAAGTTATTTTAAACTAGCTGGTTGCTCCCTTGGATTCTGGCCTTCTTTTTTAGTATTTTATTGCCATTTCTTCGATGGAAGATTGCGGTGGGATTTTAATTGACGTTGGTTGCCGATATTTAATGCGGTGAAAGAGTGAATAAACAAAGGAAGGGGAAATAAATGGATGGGAGATGTAGATGGGGAGACGCAGGTGCATAGGCCGTTCTTGTTAATGGGCACCACCCAGTCTCTGCTGATAGTCTCACCCAGATTAATAAATGATGGGCTATGTTGCGGGATAATTAACCCAACTGATGTGTTCTATAAAGTAAATGGCTTGAAGCTGGGGAAATAAATGAATTCAATTGATTATCAATATGATTAAGATTCGGAAAATCCTGCATGATATGTACAAAGTCAGCCTTAATCAACGGGAGAATGATAATGAGGCATCATAGTTGCAATGAATAATTTGATCAAACAGATTATTGGAATGGCAATCAAATGAAAAGATATTATAATTATGCAATAAGTTTGCATTTTACGGTTAATCCAATGCTCCTCTAAGAGGACAAAGGCAATGAAACTTTTTTTTACTAAGTCCTCTTTCTCTAGTACATAATTGAAGCAATTCATTTTCTCCACTCTGCACAGAAGATTATATCTCATCTACCAGTTATCTTACTCTAGCATGGTTTATATGTTTCAGAGCGAATAGTTACAATCTGAAAACATCCACGTACAGGGATTTCAACTCGATTAATCTTGTTAAATCCACTGAACAAGAAGAAGGAATCAGTAACAACTTTCGGGGGACCCAAAAGTCATCGTATGGTAATTACTTATTATTAATTCCTGACAAGTAACCAGTATAAGAGGTATTGTTTGTCCTAAACTAATTAAAAAACATAATCTAAAAATAAATTTATGATAAACACCTTAATACCACTTCACTAATTCCTTAAATCAGAATATTTTAGTCTCTAAAGGCAGCAATCCTTGGTCCAATTGAAGGAACCTGTCGATGGATTTTTGAAAAGAAACCTGATTGGAGCAAAATGCAATACTTAGTTTATTTTCAATAGTAGATGTATGTAAATACGCTTTGAATTGGCTAGACTGCCTATAGGTATAGTTATTAAATGTGGTCCCTTCTCGTAAAATGAAGTCGTAATATTTTGCTTTCAAAATATTACTTTTTACATTTTCTCTTTTTCGTTCAGGTTGTTTGGATATCAAATAAAATATTTCTAACTGCCATGATGCAGTAATGAAGCTTAATATTTCATTTTTCAATTGCTAACATCTCTGCTAAATAGAATACCACGTGGGGTGATGGGACAAGTAACCAAGTCAATAATGATTGCTTTTAACCACGAGGATATGTGATATGGAAAATAGTGAAGTTTAGTGAGTAGTTATATTTTCTCACGCTATAAAAATATTTCCTGAAGTTTTCCCATGTTGGAAATCAGATGATAAGCAAATTTAAAATGCATTTTGAATATTATCATACATCAATCGGCCGGTGATTGAACCGGTGATGGAAGCAAATAATGGAAAATAAAATTTGTGGTAAGAGGACTTACGCTAATCGACAACTTGGAGGCTTAAACGCACAGGTTGTTTACTCAACCGTTTCATAGGTTACCTTGATCGCATACGGAATGGGTCAGTACAAACGCCTGATAAAGAACATTCTAACACGATCAATTCGAACGAAGAGTTGATCCCCGGCAGCGACTCGTTTTTCACATTGATTAATGAGTTATTTGTCCGTGTGGAGTAATTTGTGATTCTGAAAGGCGAGGTTCCTTCTCTGAACGATTACTATGCAAACAAATCGCAATCGACACAATGAGACGTAAATCAGCGCAATCACTTTTAAGGTGCTCAGTCTTTCGGCAGTCCTTCGGAGTAAGAGGAGCGATGATTGAAAGACAATGCGATCTTTCCAGTGCCTATTCCCTTTCACCACTTCGCTAAATAATGAAGTGTTTATCTTCGTAAATTTTCAGCTGGTAAAAACGATAAATGAAAACTGATGGTTTTGCCATCTATCTTGAAACTTCTCAGCCAATTCTGCTTGTGAATAGCATGGTTAGTATAGTTTAGACAGCATTTCAAACTTTAAATAAAAAGCAAGGTTTTTCCATCTTCTTGCGAGTGTAAAAGCAGAATCTCTTGAAGTTTATTCCAATCATCCCCGACTTAAAATTTATCGCCAAAACATTTTGAAAGTCTACCATTAATGTATCATTAAGCTTAGCAACTACTTTCTACGATATATTCTTAAAATCTTACATTTACATTTACATTAAAATCTTCTTATTCTTAAAAATTCTTACATTTACTCGAAAAAGGATCTCCTTCACTGTCAATAAAACATTCTTAACACAGATTTAGGAATTCATTCAAACAAATCAAAAACTTATTCGGGTCTGTCATTTTAATTTTTTAATGAGAAATTACATAAAAAAGAATTTTCATGGCTCATCCAACACGAACTTTTCGGCAAACGGATACCTTGGATTCATTTATCAGCTTCTAATTTAAATTATAACGTATTTAAATATCTTGAAATGGAAAGTAGATGAACAAAAGCTAAGAGAAATTAAGCAAGGAAACCGTTTCTTTACAATGCACTACTCAAATCATGTGCATTCGGCTGGTATTGAGTATTTCACTCACGCAATCTTATCATCCCTTTCTATTTCTTTCAATCTGACCTAGGTTAATGGATTGATAATTCGTATCTAATAGCCAGGAGATGACACAGTAACCTGGTACAGCCGGAATCACCCCTGTGTTTTCACTGGTCCTCTTTCTCCTCGCCATGTCCGGCTTTCGATGATAACCTCCCCAATCTTCGAAGGACCCAAATAGTTCGGCCAATTCGGAACGTTTAATTGGGTCCTTTCATGTTGGAGAAGCTATCTTCTGCCAGGGAACTCTGTTTCGTTCTCCACCCCCCTTTTCCCTTCTAGTTCTCACTCCATAACCGTGATCGTCTCCGTGGAAAAACAGAGTGGACGAGGGGGAGGAATTGGGGGGATGGGAATGTTGGCGAGCGACCGGACCACAGGGTGTAGAAGGAAAAGGAGACCTCTTTGGCCAAAGGGACAGCCTTTTCGCACTTGGACCTCGCCCTGAATAATGCGGCAGAAGGGGGCCTCCGTCGAGAGCCACGCGTAGTTCTCACTCTTGCGGCCCCAATACCCCGAAAACAAGGCAGAGCGGGTGATTGACATTCAAAGGACTCGCGCGTAAGGGAGGGACGGGGGCGTGGGAGTGGGAGGAGAGTTCCACGACTGACACAGGATGCGACACGAAATCCCCTCTCCGATCATATCGGAATAGAGTGCGTACGGTTCTACGATGAGGGGAAGAGTGGGAGGCTCAGGGGGGCGAACCCCTTTCGAGTCCCTCCAGATAAAAGGAGCTGCGGGCTTTTGGGAGGCATCAATCGCAGCTCAGGCTTCCGTCTGTCAACCAAGCAACCTTTGTCCTTTGGTTCCAACTTTCCTTACACCACCCAGCAATGGCAGTCATCGTCTGTGGCCGCAGCGCCGTTCTGGCGCTTGCTTTCCTGGCAGCCATCGCCAGCGTGTCCGCAAGGGCATCCGAGGCCCAAGGGTCCTTCTGGAAGGGCACCAGCATGGACTCCGTCGTGGATGAGATCCGCACCGACTGCGAGCGCAAGGATGCTGTCGCATGCATCAAGATGAAGGCTCTCTCCTTCTTGGATCAGGTGCTCCGCAAGGATTCATTCAAAGTGTCTGAAAATGTTGAGGTGGTGAAGAACTCATACGAGAAGCCCGAGAACGAGAAGAGGTCGGCATCCTCCTTCGTTGACAACGTGGAGGAATACGTCCAGAGCCACGATGTCGTTGCCGAAGTACCATCTGGTCTCCCCTTCTCTGGAACCAAGGTGACATTCTCCCCACGCAACGTTGACAGCGACGAACTCAGCTTCACTGTCAAGCTCCCAGAGGGCAAGGCCGTCGGCGAAGGTCAGTTTTGCTTACGATTTTGTGACTTACTGAAGTTCTGGATTACTTCTAAATTTTACATCGGAATTCGTTTAAAAATTGCAATGTTCTGATATAATCAATCGATGAATGCCACCATATAATCTAAACGCATACATAGGATGCTTAAATGTTTTATTCAGAGGAATCACTTTCCATAATTAAAATAGATCAAATGACGAAAGTTGAATCAGCATTGAACTTTCACTTCCTTTGCTTTGAAATCTACTTTAACCAATCTAATCCCAACAGTGATCGTCATTTCATCAATCGTACTTGTGTAAAGAGCCTGAAACCTATAACGGTAACATTTATTTAGATCCATTTTTTGTCGTTTTATCATGAGATGATTAAAGTTGAAAGAGAACTTTTGTCATGGAAATTATGATTAATTGTATGAATTGAAATTTAATCCGAAACTTTTCTCCACCTTTTTCCTTCTTAGCCCGCAAGGGTAAGCTGAAGAAGATCTTGGTGCCCATCCTCGTCTTCATCCTCCTGAAGGCCATGACCCTCATCCCTCTGGCTATCGGTGTCCTCGGCCTCAAGGCATGGAACGCTCTTCAGCTCAGCTTCTTCTCTTTCGTCATCTCCGTCGCCCTCGCCATCTTCCAACTGTGCAAGAAGATCGCCGCTGACGCCTCAGCCTCCCAAATCGGCCACCCAGGGTTCGATGCCTACAGCGCCCACTATGCCGCCAGGGCTTTCCAGGATGAGGCTGTGCCACAAGAAGTTGATGCTCAGGACCTCGCATACCGAGGATATGCGTGAGCGTAGGTGGGTTTACATCGGGCGTTGAAGTCTCCGAGCTTACCGAAATAAATTTACTATAGTCTCTATATTTTTAATGAGTAAGTCAGCAACTCTCGACCAGAAATTGAAAACAAATCTCACACAATCTTGTGTTTGAGAAGTCGTTGCTAAAGTCTTCATTAATTTAATATAGATTCATGCGGCAATTTAATAAAGATTCTGTCATATTAATTGACAAACTCTTAAAAGAATAAAAGATTTTCTGCAACAAAATCATGTATTAAAATGGATCATGTATGCTTCATTAAGGAGTCGTATCATATCACTGTCCTCGTACTGATTATTTTAAAATTTTATTTTCAGGTTGCTGCACACACTCGCTCCCAACGAGTGTTGGAACTTTGCAGTGAGGAAGAAGAATGATGTCTTGTATCAAATTTTTCTATTTGTTATTTAATATTTTATTATAAAAACTCTTATTTATATAAGGCGAAGCCGACTGCAACACTTTTTAACGGCTGGGACCACTTAATCGTGCGCGAGATCGAAATATCTTAAGTACACGACAGATGACGTTCAATGACTTTATCGATTAGAGGAGGTGACATGTTGGACTGGACCACCCACCAAAGACTATTACCTCGTCGGTCGACTTCTATTGTACAAAAACTCTCCTGTCTTCCACCGAAGGACCTCCCTTCGCCCTTTCTTTTGACGTACAATTTACTTCAGCTGGACTGATAGTTATTTATTGACGTTTTCCACAATTCTACGTCGCACACAAACGTCTCATCCACTCACTGTGGATGTGCCTTGAATTTCATTTCAGTTGACGCTTAATTTTAGAGACTCTACCCCTACTGACTGACTCAGGACTGTGATTCAACTATAAATATGTATTTTCTGCATTTTTATTGTTACCTTGTACATTTTTAATGAAAATGACATCAGTTGTTTCCAATAAAGAAAAATAAAATCACCTCTGGCATTTCTTGTTTCATATAATCCAAGTATAGCACAACCTTACTTAAAAAAAGAAAAAAAGATTGGTATCTGTTAAGAAGAATGATTAAGATCTTGAAAAAATAGAAGAAGAAGTTATATCTAGCAGATTGAAGCAGTCATATCGTTCAGATAACTAGGTTTCTTCTTTTAAATTGTTGTTTGGTATTTACGTTCAAATATTAACAGATATATTCATATATAAATAATGTCTTGAATAGATATTGATGAATGTGAGAAATAAATTCAATCTATATTGCGATCAAAATGAAAACGGTTCTAAGTTTGCGTTACAATAGACGACCATATCTGCCTTTTTCATTAATTCTTTCAAATATTTGATTCCTCCTGAAACCCTCGTACCGATTGGCTCTTTCTTAAAGCTTATTTTTTATAGCTATTAATTTTTATTTAATAGATTTTGAAATGGATGAATTTATTTCAATTCATTACGTAAAAATGATGTTGCATCATAAAAACATTTCAAGCATTAATTTCAAACATTAATAAATTCACAATAATATAAACAAAAACAGTTTGATGATACGCTTCCTCATCGGCGTGAAATTTCTTACTAACGTTGCATGCAGTAATTTTCAACCTAGAGATCTATTGAGAAAATTATTTAGCTGATACAAAAACAAAACACTTAAGCTAGGATGTTATCTAGGATTCTTAATTAGATATATTCGTGGAATTACTGCAAAAAGGAATCGTACATTTTTAGTAACAACATTCCTATGCGTGTGGTTGAATTTGTCACTGGAAGAACGGTAAATATTTTTTCTTTGGGTCACTGTTCCATCGACGCTATGAGCGATGTTATTTTCGCTGCAACGAGCGTGAAGGAATCGCGGCATGGTTCGGAGATCGACGAATCGGTAGTATCATAGAATTGTGACTCAATAAATATCTCTCTCAAGGACAATGGGTGTACCGTACGAATAGATGTGTGTCGACCGGAAGTGAAACGATGATGGGGTTTATAATAGGTTAAATAAGGCGTGGCTTGGCACTGGACATAAACGGTTCATGATCCAGCAGATGGATATTCTGAATATCCGAGGTCCGATATCTCTGCAACGGGTAGTGCGTTGAGGAATATGTTCGTATATACGGTATATAGCTACTGATAAGGTGTATTGGACTCCCGGATAGTATCTCGTTCGCCTTTGGTGAAAGTGGTCCCGGGTTCGATTCCCGGAGGGACTACGTTATGTGCGAANCGTCGGTCGACTTCTATTGTACAAAAACTCTCCTGTCTTCCACCGAAGGACCTCCCTTCGCCCTTTCTTTTGACGTACAATTTACTTCAGCTGGACTGATAGTTATTTATTGACGTTTTCCACAATTCTACGTCGCACACAAACGTCTCATCCACTCACTGTGGATGTGCCTTGAATTTCATTTCAGTTGACGCTTAATTTTAGAGACTCTACCCCTACTGACTGACTCAGGACTGTGATTCAACTATAAATATGTATTTTCTGCATTTTTATTGTTACCTTGTACATTTTTAATGAAAATGACATCAGTTGTTTCCAATAAAGAAAAATAAAATCACCTCTGGCATTTCTTGTT
The DNA here is from genome assembly GCA_000376725.2 of Ladona fulva. NCBI lineage: Eukaryota > Metazoa > Arthropoda > Insecta > Odonata > Libellulidae > Ladona > Ladona fulva. The sequence goes on from KZ308166.1 coordinate 271,185, forward strand.
TCATATAATCCAAGTATAGCACAACCTTACTTAAAAAAAGAAAAAAAGATTGGTATCTGTTAAGAAGAATGATTAAGATCTTGAAAAAATAGAAGAAGAAGTTATATCTAGCAGATTGAAGCAGTCATATCGTTCAGATAACTAGGTTTCTTCTTTTAAATTGTTGTTTGGTATTTACGTTCAAATATTAACAGATATATTCATATATAAATAATGTCTTGAATAGATATTGATGAATGTGAGAAATAAATTCAATCTATATTGCGATCAAAATGAAAACGGTTCTAAGTTTGCGTTACAATAGACGACCATATCTGCCTTTTTCATTAATTCTTTCAAATATTTGATTCCTCCTGAAACCCTCGTACCGATTGGCTCTTTCTTAAAGCTTATTTTTTATAGCTATTAATTTTTATTTAATAGATTTTGAAATGGATGAATTTATTTCAATTCATTACGTAAAAATGATGTTGCATCATAAAAACATTTCAAGCATTAATTTCAAACATTAATAAATTCACAATAATATAAACAAAAACAGTTTGATGATACGCTTCCTCATCGGCGTGAAATTTCTTACTAACGTTGCATGCAGTAATTTTCAACCTAGAGATCTATTGAGAAAATTATTTAGCTGATACAAAAACAAAACACTTAAGCTAGGATGTTATCTAGGATTCTTAATTAGATATATTCGTGGAATTACTGCAAAAAGGAATCGTACATTTTTAGTAACAACATTCCTATGCGTGTGGTTGAATTTGTCACTGGAAGAACGGTAAATATTTTTTCTTTGGGTCACTGTTCCATCGACGCTATGAGCGATGTTATTTTCGCTGCAACGAGCGTGAAGGAATCGCGGCATGGTTCGGAGATCGACGAATCGGTAGTATCATAGAATTGTGACTCAATAAATATCTCTCTCAAGGACAATGGGTGTACCGTACGAATAGATGTGTGTCGACCGGAAGTGAAACGATGATGGGGTTTATAATAGGTTAAATAAGGCGTGGCTTGGCACTGGACATAAACGGTTCATGATCCAGCAGATGGATATTCTGAATATCCGAGGTCCGATATCTCTGCAACGGGTAGTGCGTTGAGGAATATGTTCGTATATACGGTATATAGCTACTGATAAGGTGTATTGGACTCCCGGATAGTATCTCGTTCGCCTTTGGTGAAAGTGGTCCCGGGTTCGATTCCCGGAGGGACTACGTTATGTGCGAAATGGCCTCAGCTGTCGAAGAACTTTAAAAAAATACTAATACTACTAGGTATATTAGCTAAGAGCTGTACACCATACGAGGCATGAACTGACTTAAGAATTTTCTGACAGAATTGATGGATAAGACATGTATAGTTGTAAGTTGATTAATGAGATATTAAAAATACGACTGATAAAATCAAAGGAGTAAATTTAGGAAATTTTTTGTTTTTGTTTCTAATAAGATGGCACACTTCTGAGGTGATAACAAAAATCCAGCTGCTCTGTTTTAAGTAGGTGATTATTTATCTACGAATACTTTTACGTGATTGTCAACAAGGGGTTCCATTATTTCCAGCAGTCTGTATCTCGGTCGTTCCGGTTCCAATGTTTCCAAGTAGCCCGCATCCGATTCTTAACCGTAAACGCTGCCAGAAATGTGTTTATCGACCGGTCGTGCTGCTATATTTTTGACTCAAAGGAATGTATGAAGGAATGGGAAGAAAGTGGCGAATAAAAGCAATTGTTGAATAACAAGGTAACATTAAGCTTGTAGCTATAGAAGATAGGGGATTTTGTGAAAATTTCCACGACAGCGTGTCAACGTTACTAAGTTAAAAGTCCCTTTGAAATACAAGAAAATTAAGTAAATGTATCAAAAAATAGTGATAAGGAATTTTAATGATAATTTATTTTAGATTTTATTTCCCAGGGTTGAATGGAAGATGGGACTTTCTAGTCCCAGTTTCGCCCGATAAAGGTGATGGTGTGTATGTATGTAGTATGAAATTATAAACGATTCTTTGTATATCTAAGGGTAGGAAGTATGACATTTGATTAATGAGCACATTTTTACGGAGAACTGTGGTTAAGAGTTATACATAAATGGATAATCGAATAATGTAACATGTATAATAAATTCATAAATTAAATATAACATAAATTTATTATAAAATTATATAATCAATACTGTAATTGAGGGTAGAAAACAAGGGAAAAAGTTGAAGGGACAAAGACTAAAGTTGTTTAGTGATATAAAGGATAGGGTAAGTTACCAGGAAACGAAAGAAATGGGTTTGAGTAGGGAATGTTAGGGCACATAAACCTACCGAAAGGTAGAACATTTATGTATGTATAATAAATAATCAAATGTATGCAATACTCAAAAAAATTAACGCACAGAGTTTTATTTTTCGATAGAGTTCAACCAAATATTTCAGTTCAGTTCAGTGATTGAATTTAAGGAAAGAATTTTTACTGAAAAGCTAAACAAAGCATTGTATTAGGTAGCAATTAAACGAAGTTTTGTGGCATTTTATGCATGCATATTGTATGTACGGATGCATATATGCATACGAATTACACTATTTTCTTTTTAGATCATCATGTAATTACTTATTCACAATACTTCTCCATATGCTGGTTTGTGTGATGAATTCAACTAGTGTATAAACCACTAATTATATATAACTTCTAATTACATATTATAACACTATAACTTCCAATTAATCAATTCATAATCTTGAAATATGAGTCATACGCCAATTTTCGTCATTACTTAATTTTCAATTATTTACAAAGAGACTTCTATGTAATTGATTATGTAGTAACATGGTAGAAAATAAACTTTACTGAAGAAGAGTTACTTTTTTGGAACTCTAGGACCGAAGAGAATTGAAGGATTTAATGTTTCCAAAGGGGAGTAGACCTAAAAATTTTAAAAATATTCTCGACTAGAATGCCTCATATAGTCATGAAATTTATGCCTGTGTTTTCGTGAAAATTCCTTAGTTAAGATAATACGATTAAAATTTTCTTTGGAAAGTTTCTTCCTGTGCTTCAAGAAGGTGAAAGTTTTTTAGATTGATTCGATACGATTTTAAGTCACCAGAAAGTACTGAAACCACCCAAATAAATTCAAAAGTATATTACATCACAAATGACATGATAAATTACGAAACTACTTGCTCCTACAGAAGGTCGATGGGCTAACAAGTTTGAGGACCCATGGGATAAACAACGATTATAAAGAGGCTGTAAAAAGTTTCTTTTCAATATTGTGTATCCGTATTCTTAATACTGGCTACATCTTGGGTTATTCTTGTCTTATTGCAAAACAATTTTATTCCAAGAAAATTGGTTCGATGTGGTTATCGTCATAATATAATTCCACATAGCATATTAAGCAACGCAACACAATTGTGTAATAAGTTCGGATTCATAAGATGGGAAGTGGTTGAGACTGATAAAATCATCACTGAAATGAATGTTTTCTGAATGAATCGCGGTGAGCTTAAATGCTGTTTATGGTAAATTTCGTGGTACATGAAGGGTGTCCAGGGATAATTTAGGATATTTCTTTCGTTTCCTTTAAGAAAATAAAATAGATGGCACATTGTTTGAAGAAGAAAATTACAATCTTACATTTTTGAGGTGTGAGCGCGAGGTGAGAAAATTCCTCTACTAAGTCTATCAATGGATGAAGAAATGAAAGAGAGAAAATCTGTCGTATCCGGGAATCGAAACCGGGTCAGCAATGATTTATTAAATACATAAAATAAATAAATAAACAGCTAAGCTACCACGGCGGAGAAATACTTAGTGGTCAGAGCCACCGCCAGGAAAGTGGGAGACCTACGTTCGATTCCCGGCTATGGCAGACTTTTTCTCTTTCATCTCCTTAACGAAAATCAAGCATGGGAACCATGAGTTTTTCATTGCTTATGTAAGTCTCTCAGCAGTTAACTCGATGACTTCCATCTTCAAGTTGGTATTTTGAGATTGAGATCATAATGCGTGCAAAGTTTGTTTATTCAAATTTTGTTATAATTGATCCCTTTAATAAATTTTCCCCAGTTAGTTCAAATTGCCTCTTCCCCCGCTCCAAGTCCCTCTCCACCTTCGATTTCCGCGTGCTCGCACGTTCATATCTCCGAATACCTTCGTGCGTTGGTCCGCTCGCGGGTCTTGGGCGGAAGCAGCGAAGTCTCCCTCATTCTTGCAAGGGCCGCCGAGGTCGTCCTCACTTCAACTTGAAATGGAACCATTTTGTGTCCTCCATCTTCATTTTGTATCGTTAACTGTAAATCTAATCCGTATCAAGATCGTTGGGCATCTCAAAGCAGGCTAAATGATTGGAGTATTGCGAAATTAGAAGCTTAGTACTCGGTGCGCGTGATTGACATTTTCCGCTCTCTGTTTAGCTATCAGGTAGCAACCATCTTATATCTGAATAATCGATCCTTAAGATTAAAGAAGATTAATTAATCCCATATTTATAAAGTAATTTTACATCCGACGGTTTTGCTTCATTAATTTGACGATCTGTCTGTACCTTTATATTCCTGGAGGCCTTTTTGAACGTCAAATCCTCCACCGATAGATATCTAAAGTTCTGGAGAGGGAATGAGGCTTAATAAGCAAGATTTTTTCACGCATATTTTTCTCACGGTACCAGCATATAAGAGTACAAGAAATCCACCTTAGTGTAGCATAAGGACCCTGTGAGCAGAGCCGCGCCCAGCCTATCTGCCGCTCGGGTGCAAACATAATTTGCCGCCCCTAAGAATTCTATACCATAACCATACATTTCATTTACTGGCCAAAATAATTGTGGTAGTCTAAAAGAAAAATTTGGAAAAGGCTTAGGAAGTGTTTTTAAACCGTTAATGGTAGTCTATCAATGAAAAATAATCTGCGGCACAGCCATTGCAGTACCTTCGAAGAAATTGGTACGGTGGGCAGAAACATCCCACTGTCAAGTTACAGAATATTCTTCTCGGAAAAGAAGGATAAGTAAAGGGATACCTCGGCTGACAAAAGTAATTCGTTCTAGACTCCTCTAAGGAGGCGAAAATGTGACTTCTTATCATGGTATATGCTTAAACACTTCAAAAAATATAGCGTGATTTTTTACTTGTTAAGAAGAGTAGGCAGGTCGTTTAAGTTGTTATTGATTTTTTCTCTACAGGGTCATAAATTCACATTTGTTAGCAGAATCTAGGTTAGTCAATCAAGTCGAAAAGAGTGAAAAAATCGCTGACCTGAGAAATATTCGTAAGAGTTGCTCGCAAGCCGAGGTATCCTTGTAATGGAAGCTTGAAGCATGAAAAAGTTACAGATTGAAATTGAAAAAGAGCGCCTCGACGAGAAATACATGCGAGTATCAATAATTGAAGAGTATCTTACCCAAAATAGCAGCTTCAGCTTCAGATTATTAATAAATATCTATTTGTATTAAAAGATAGGTACTGTGAAAATTATCTCTTATACTAATAACTGTAACGCATTATAATGATTTCCACACATTTCACCTGCAAGACAGAGAGAAAGCAAAGAGTATTAAGATCGGAGAATAGATTGGAGCGAATCCAAGTCATAATGGGCATTGGTCATAATGGAAATGGATTATATTCATACGTTTTTCTACTAAGTGATTCTATAATGTTGAAAAAGCGCTGAAATCAAGTCATTAAACGGGATTAGAAAGATGTCGAATTACTCAATAAAATCAGAATAAATGTTAGGAAAACGCTTTGACAGTGTAAGCTTGTAACCAGGCACAAAGATAACATTTTTCCTATCTTCATCTTTGGGATTAAAAGATTTGTATTTAGTTCCTGAAGAATACAAAATTAATGTATTGTTTAAGTGGGATTTTTAGGTGTTTTATCATTGAAGCAAAATATCTCTATGCGAGTAAAACAGCAATTCGGGCAAAGACGGAGGGCATCCTTGATTAAGAAATTGTCTGAATATCCTTTACTTCAGGTTTGATTATACAAATTGAATATATCACTTATTTATTGTATAAATTTACATAAACATGGTGATAGGCTTTGACGCAAGGACGCATTCATTAACTGAATTCCCAAAAATACGTAGTCAAATTTTGCTGAACATTACGAAAGACATGAGAATGATATAAATTACGATAGTTGAAATTGAACATGAAATGTTAGAAGGAATAGTCATGAAAATTCTTTATTTCCAATTTTAAGCAATTCTTTTTGTGACGAAAAAGGCTGGCATCTTCCATTGAATTCTAAATCCTAATTTCCTCAAGTGTTCTTATTGGACAATCGATTAATTTAGCTTCAACGATCTTCATGGTTGTTAAGGGGCTGGGTTGGTTGGATAATTTTTTTTAACACTTAGAATTGTTAAAGAACATTTCCATATAGTATCCTAGCTAGGATCTCATTAAATGAAATTCAATGCGTAGTAAATATTGAGAGTAATAGTAATTTATTTGTACTTAACCATCCATATCATCGGTTGAAATAAAAATTATACGAAATGAATAGAATGACTGAAAGTGACGTATTCTATCAAGGTGCAATATGGTTAAATTGAGGAGAAAATCGTTTATTTGGTTAAGCAGTAGGTATTAACCCAGGATTTCATGAAGTTAAATTATATAGTATTAGTTTTAAATGGAATAAATTATTTAGTAGACTTAAAAATGAACAAAAAAAAAACGTTCAGAGACATCGTGAGGGTGTGTCGTAGTGGAAATACTTTGCCTTTAAATATAAAGTCGATAACTGGGAATTTTCTAAACCCGTACGGTTGAGTAGAATTTAATGAGTGTAAATGTCGGTAAACTACGTTTGCTACTTTATTGTAAGAGAAATGGATCAAAGGTATCTCTTTCTAAGGGAAGCAGTTGGTTATTAAAGAATTTTTAATGCATAAAATTACGTTTCAATTGTTTATAATAATTGGTTTTACAATTGTAGCGATCACACACTGCAATGGAATCGGTTACGTGTTTTCAAAGGATTCGTCCCACTAAAAAGTTTACAGTTTAAAAGATCTAACGACGAATGTAATATATAAAATACGAAGCATTTGCATTTCTCAATTAGCGTAAAGTGACACAGTTTTGACTCGTTAACGAATTTTGATCCACTCCAAGCCACATTAAGAAGAATGTCACTGAAAAGTATATCGCTTAAAGATATTTCAGGTTCAATTAGGAATAAGGATGTTTATAAGCAATTTACTATAAATCAATATGGAGAAAAGACAGGAACTTAGTATACAGAGATTAAATGAATTAATAATAAACGGATGGAGAGTACACCTAGAATGAATGGAATCAAAGAATACCGAAACGAATACGGAAATCCATAGCGGGAGGCAACCGCTCGGGTGATACCTGGGTTGTCCACGAAAGAGATGAAAAGGTAAGGGTAATGAAGGTCGTAACGGGCTTAATACCTTCCACACTAAGACGGAAGAAGGCTATAAACCAGGAGAATATTTAATTCCTTCTGGTACTAGTTGTAGAAAATGTAGAAAGGCACGGCTACCCGAGGTAATTTTAGGATTAATAGTATGAGTGGTCTTTTAAGACTGAAATTTGTTCCATGACGATTTTAATATTACTATTTATTTTTTTCAGTCGCTAAAATTATTGGATAATTGCTTAAGGATGGCTCGAGTCACTCATGGAGTATTGAAAAAAATAGGAAGATACTTCTCTTTCGCGTTTCTTAATCCATAGCGTATTATGTTGCAACATGATTTAAGAGAGAAACTGGAAGATTCAGCAAACGTGAATCAACGAGGCTTCAACACAAAAAAATTGAAGTTCATCGCGCGTTATTCCTTGATGGATATGGCCGAGCAAGGCGGCATTCAACGTAGGTTACATTCTTCGTGTCATACTCCGCTTAATTGGCTTTTCTAGACCGCTTGGACTCCCTACCTATTAATTCAAACAGCTCACCAATTTTTCACGATGCATGTCCAATATTAAGACTCCCACCGAGAATCAACCACGGACAACTTCCATCAAAATCGAACGCGCTACCCTCTTGGCTAAATAGGGCTTCTTTTAACTTAATTATAATATTGAAAATTAAATCTTTTATTCTGAATATATCTTGACCAATGTTTAAATTCTTAACTTTAAAATTTGTGGTATAGGATATTGAGTAATCTAGGAGGAAATCTGTCGTAGCCGGGAATCGAAACCGGATCACTTGCAACGATTTATTAAATACATAAAATAAATGAATAAACAGCTAAGTTACCACGGCGGAGAAATACTTAGTGGTCAGAGCCACCGCCAGGAAAAAGGGAGACCTACGTTCGATTCCCGGCTACGGCAGACTTTTTCTCTTTCATCTCCTTAACTAAAATCAAGCATGGGAACCATGAGTTTTTTATGTTCTTGTTAATGTTTAAATTCTTAACTTTAAAATTTGTGGTATAGGATATTGAGTAATCTAGGAGGAAATCTGTCGTAGCCGGGAATCGAAACCGGATCACTTGCAACGATTTATTAAATACATAAAATAAATGAATAAACAGCTAAGTTACCACGGCGGAGAAATACTTAGTGGTCAGAGCCACCGCCAGGAAAAAGGGAGACCTACGTTCGATTCCCGGCTACGGCAGACTTTTTCTCTTTCATCTCCTTAACTAAAATCAAGCATGGGAACCATGAGTTTTTTATGTTCTTGTTAATGTTTAAATTCTTAACTTTAAAATTTGTGGTATAGGATATTGAGTAATCTAGGAGGAAATCTGTCGTAGCCGGGAATCGAAACCGGATCACTTGCAACGATTTATTAAATACATAAAATAAATGAATAAACAGCTAAGTTACCACGGCGGAGAAATACTTAGTGGTCAGAGCCACCGCCAGGAAAAAGGGAGACCTACGTTCGATTCCCGGCTACGGCAGACTTTTTCTCTTTCATCTCCTTAACTAAAATCAAGCATGGGAACCATGAGTTTTTTATGTTCTTGTTAATGTTTAAATTCTTAACTTTAAAATTTGTGGTATAGGATATTGAGTAATCTAGGAGGAAATCTGTCGTAGCCGGGAATCGAAACCGGATCACTTGCAACGATTTATTAAATACATAAAATAAATGAATAAACAGCTAAGTTACCACGGCGGAGAAATACTTAGTGGTCAGAGCCACCGCCAGGAAAAAGGGAGACCTACGTTCGATTCCCGGCTACGGCAGACTTTTTCTCTTTCATCTCCTTAACTAAAATCAAGCATGGGAACCATGAGTTTTTTATGTTCTTGTTAATGTTTAAATTCTTAACTTTAAAATTTGTGGTATAGGATATTGAGTAATCTAGGAGGAAATCTGTCGTAGCCGGGAATCGAAACCGGATCACTTGCAACGATTTATTAAATACATAAAATAAATGAATAAACAGCTAAGTTACCACGGCGGAGAAATACTTAGTGGTCAGAGCCACCGCCAGGAAAAAGGGAGACCTACGTTCGATTCCCGGCTACGGCAGACTTTTTCTCTTTCATCTCCTTAACTAAAATCAAGCATGGGAACCATGAGTTTTTTATGTTCTTGTTAATGTTTAAATTCTTAACTTTAAAATTTGTGGTATAGGATATTGAGTAATCTAGGAGGAAATCTGTCGTAGCCGGGAATCGAAACCGGATCACTTGCAACGATTTATTAAATACATAAAATAAATGAATAAACAGCTAAGTTACCACGGCGGAGAAATACTTAGTGGTCAGAGCCACCGCCAGGAAAAAGGGAGACCTACGTTCGATTCCCGGCTACGGCAGACTTTTTCTCTTTCATCTCCTTAACTAAAATCAAGCATGGGAACCATGAGTTTTTTATGTTCTTGTTAATGTTTAAATTCTTAACTTTAAAATTTGTGGTATAGGATATTGAGTAATCTAGGAGGAAATCTGTCGTAGCCGGGAATCGAAACCGGATCACTTGCAACGATTTATTAAATACATAAAATAAATGAATAAACAGCTAAGTTACCACGGCGGAGAAATACTTAGTGGTCAGAGCCACCGCCAGGAAAAAGGGAGACCTACGTTCGATTCCCGGCTACGGCAGACTTTTTCTCTTTCATCTCCTTAACTAAAATCAAGCATGGGAACCATGAGTTTTTTATGTTCTTGTTAATGTTTAAATTCTTAACTTTAAAATTTGTGGTATAGGATATTGAGTAATCTAGGAGGAAATCTGTCGTAGCCGGGAATCGAAACCGGATCACTTGCAACGATTTATTAAATACATAAAATAAATGAATAAACAGCTAAGTTACCACGGCGGAGAAATACTTAGTGGTCAGAGCCACCGCCAGGAAAAAGGGAGACCTACGTTCGATTCCCGGCTACGGCAGACTTTTTCTCTTTCATCTCCTTAACTAAAATCAAGCATGGGAACCATGAGTTTTTTATGTTCTTGTTAATGTTTAAATTCTTAACTTTAAAATTTGTGGTATAGGATATTGAGTAATCTAGGAGGAAATCTGTCGTAGCCGGGAATCGAAACCGGATCACTTGCAACGATTTATTAAATACATAAAATAAATGAATAAACAGCTAAGTTACCACGGCGGAGAAATACTTAGTGGTCAGAGCCACCGCCAGGAAAAAGGGAGACCTACGTTCGATTCCCGGCTACGGCAGACTTTTTCTCTTTCATCTCCTTAACTAAAATCAAGCATGGGAACCATGAGTTTTTTATGTTCTTGTTAATGTTTAAATTCTTAACTTTAAAATTTGTGGTATAGGATATTGAGTAATCTAGGAGGAAATCTGTCGTAGCCGGGAATCGAAACCGGATCACTTGCAACGATTTATTAAATACATAAAATAAATGAATAAACAGCTAAGTTACCACGGCGGAGAAATACTTAGTGGTCAGAGCCACCGCCAGGAAAAAGGGAGACCTACGTTCGATTCCCGGCTACGGCAGACTTTTTCTCTTTCATCTCCTTAACTAAAATCAAGCATGGGAACCATGAGTTTTTTATGTTCTTGTTAATGTTTAAATTCTTAACTTTAAAATTTGTGGTATAGGATATTGAGTAATCTAGGAGGAAATCTGTCGTAGCCGGGAATCGAAACCGGATCACTTGCAACGATTTATTAAATACATAAAATAAATGAATAAACAGCTAAGTTACCACGGCGGAGAAATACTTAGTGGTCAGAGCCACCGCCAGGAAAAAGGGAGACCTACGTTCGATTCCCGGCTACGGCAGACTTTTTCTCTTTCATCTCCTTAACTAAAATCAAGCATGGGAACCATGAGTTTTTTATGTTCTTGTTAATGTTTAAATTCTTAACTTTAAAATTTGTGGTATAGGATATTGAGTAATCTAGGAGGAAATCTGTCGTAGCCGGGAATCGAAACCGGATCACTTGCAACGATTTATTAAATACATAAAATAAATGAATAAACAGCTAAGTTACCACGGCGGAGAAATACTTAGTGGTCAGAGCCACCGCCAGGAAAAAGGGAGACCTACGTTCGATTCCCGGCTACGGCAGACTTTTTCTCTTTCATCTCCTTAACTAAAATCAAGCATGGGAACCATGAGTTTTTTATGTTCTTGTTAATGTTTAAATTCTTAACTTTAAAATTTGTGGTATAGGATATTGAGTAATCTAGGAGGAAATCTGTCGTAGCCGGGAATCGAAACCGGATCACTTGCAACGATTTATTAAATACATAAAATAAATGAATAAACAGCTAAGTTACCACGGCGGAGAAATACTTAGTGGTCAGAGCCACCGCCAGGAAAAAGGGAGACCTACGTTCGATTCCCGGCTACGGCAGACTTTTTCTCTTTCATCTCCTTAACTAAAATCAAGCATGGGAACCATGAGTTTTTTATGTTCTTGTTAATGTTTAAATTCTTAACTTTAAAATTTGTGGTATAGGATATTGAGTAATCTAGGAGGAAATCTGTCGTAGCCGGGAATCGAAACCGGATCACTTGCAACGATTTATTAAATACATAAAATAAATGAATAAACAGCTAAGTTACCACGGCGGAGAAATACTTAGTGGTCAGAGCCACCGCCAGGAAAAAGGGAGACCTACGTTCGATTCCCGGCTACGGCAGACTTTTTCTCTTTCATCTCCTTAACTAAAATCAAGCATGGGAACCATGAGTTTTTTATGTTCTTGTTAATGTTTAAATTCTTAACTTTAAAATTTGTGGTATAGGATATTGAGTAATCTAGGAGGAAATCTGTCGTAGCCGGGAATCGAAACCGGATCACTTGCAACGATTTATTAAATACATAAAATAAATGAATAAACAGCTAAGTTACCACGGCGGAGAAATACTTAGTGGTCAGAGCCACCGCCAGGAAAAAGGGAGACCTACGTTCGATTCCCGGCTACGGCAGACTTTTTCTCTTTCATCTCCTTAACTAAAATCAAGCATGGGAACCATGAGTTTTTTATGTTCTTGTTAATGTTTAAATTCTTAACTTTAAAATTTGTGGTATAGGATATTGAGTAATCTAGGAGGAAATCTGTCGTAGCCGGGAATCGAAACCGGATCACTTGCAACGATTTATTAAATACATAAAATAAATGAATAAACAGCTAAGTTACCACGGCGGAGAAATACTTAGTGGTCAGAGCCACCGCCAGGAAAAAGGGAGACCTACGTTCGATTCCCGGCTACGGCAGACTTTTTCTCTTTCATCTCCTTAACTAAAATCAAGCATGGGAACCATGAGTTTTTTATGTTCTTGTTAATGTTTAAATTCTTAACTTTAAAATTTGTGGTATAGGATATTGAGTAATCTAGGAGGAAATCTGTCGTAGCCGGGAATCGAAACCGGATCACTTGCAACGATTTATTAAATACATAAAATAAATGAATAAACAGCTAAGTTACCACGGCGGAGAAATACTTAGTGGTCAGAGCCACCGCCAGGAAAAAGGGAGACCTACGTTCGATTCCCGGCTACGGCAGACTTTTTCTCTTTCATCTCCTTAACTAAAATCAAGCATGGGAACCATGAGTTTTTTATGTTCTTGTTAATGTTTAAATTCTTAACTTTAAAATTTGTGGTATAGGATATTGAGTAATCTAGGAGGAAATCTGTCGTAGCCGGGAATCGAAACCGGATCACTTGCAACGATTTATTAAATACATAAAATAAATGAATAAACAGCTAAGTTACCACGGCGGAGAAATACTTAGTGGTCAGAGCCACCGCCAGGAAAAAGGGAGACCTACGTTCGATTCCCGGCTACGGCAGACTTTTTCTCTTTCATCTCCTTAACTAAAATCAAGCATGGGAACCATGAGTTTTTTATGTTCTTGTTAATGTTTAAATTCTTAACTTTAAAATTTGTGGTATAGGATATTGAGTAATCTAGGAGGAAATCTGTCGTAGCCGGGAATCGAAACCGGATCACTTGCAACGATTTATTAAATACATAAAATAAATGAATAAACAGCTAAGTTACCACGGCGGAGAAATACTTAGTGGTCAGAGCCACCGCCAGGAAAAAGGGAGACCTACGTTCGATTCCCGGCTACGGCAGACTTTTTCTCTTTCATCTCCTTAACTAAAATCAAGCATGGGAACCATGAGTTTTTTATGTTCTTGTTAATGTTTAAATTCTTAACTTTAAAATTTGTGGTATAGGATATTGAGTAATCTAGGAGGAAATCTGTCGTAGCCGGGAATCGAAACCGGATCACTTGCAACGATTTATTAAATACATAAAATAAATGAATAAACAGCTAAGTTACCACGGCGGAGAAATACTTAGTGGTCAGAGCCACCGCCAGGAAAAAGGGAGACCTACGTTCGATTCCCGGCTACGGCAGACTTTTTCTCTTTCATCTCCTTAACTAAAATCAAGCATGGGAACCATGAGTTTTTTATGTTCTTGTTAATGTTTAAATTCTTAACTTTAAAATTTGTGGTATAGGATATTGAGTAATCTAGGAGGAAATCTGTCGTAGCCGGGAATCGAAACCGGATCACTTGCAACGATTTATTAAATACATAAAATAAATGAATAAACAGCTAAGTTACCACGGCGGAGAAATACTTAGTGGTCAGAGCCACCGCCAGGAAAAAGGGAGACCTACGTTCGATTCCCGGCTACGGCAGACTTTTTCTCTTTCATCTCCTTAACTAAAATCAAGCATGGGAACCATGAGTTTTTTATGTTCTTGTTAATGTTTAAATTCTTAACTTTAAAATTTGTGGTATAGGATATTGAGTAATCTAGGAGGAAATCTGTCGTAGCCGGGAATCGAAACCGGATCACTTGCAACGATTTATTAAATACATAAAATAAATGAATAAACAGCTAAGTTACCACGGCGGAGAAATACTTAGTGGTCAGAGCCACCGCCAGGAAAAAGGGAGACCTACGTTCGATTCCCGGCTACGGCAGACTTTTTCTCTTTCATCTCCTTAACTAAAATCAAGCATGGGAACCATGAGTTTTTTATGTTCTTGTTAATGTTTAAATTCTTAACTTTAAAATTTGTGGTATAGGATATTGAGTAATCTAGGAGGAAATCTGTCGTAGCCGGGAATCGAAACCGGATCACTTGCAACGATTTATTAAATACATAAAATAAATGAATAAACAGCTAAGTTACCACGGCGGAGAAATACTTAGTGGTCAGAGCCACCGCCAGGAAAAAGGGAGACCTACGTTCGATTCCCGGCTACGGCAGACTTTTTCTCTTTCATCTCCTTAACTAAAATCAAGCATGGGAACCATGAGTTTTTTATGTTCTTGTTAATGTTTAAATTCTTAACTTTAAAATTTGTGGTATAGGATATTGAGTAATCTAGGAGGAAATCTGTCGTAGCCGGGAATCGAAACCGGATCACTTGCAACGATTTATTAAATACATAAAATAAATGAATAAACAGCTAAGTTACCACGGCGGAGAAATACTTAGTGGNCAAAGGCATATGCTCTTAATCTGTGACATAGTAGTCGCACTTAATGATTCCCGAAAGATTTCAGACCTATTTCTATCCGACGTCGCCAAAAATAACTCGTCGCTGCCAGATAAGATCCAGGATTCACTTCGTAATCCATTTACGGCGCACACTTTTCCCTCTTGTTTTACGTCAAATTCTCCTACTTCCTCACTCTGAATTCGCCGTTTCCGTTTCCCTCTTCAACTCTCTCTCGACGCCTTTCCGCGCACTCTCTCTTGGATCCGTATCTCCTCCCAATACATACATCTTCTCCATCGCCAACAGGAGGCGATGCAGCTCCGATACGGATATCGATCCTGGGTCAATAGGGCGAATATTCACGCGCGAATGGGTCTTTCACCTGCTCTCACAGAATTGGAATTCTTGTTTTAACGACCGGCTGAAGACAGCGTGTTTTTCCCTTTTAGATCAACGGAGAGAGAAAGGATCGCGAGAAAGTGAAGATGGAATCAAGCACCCTCTTACGGAATCGGAACGCCTAAGAGGGCGAAAAGGAACGATGATTGACGGAGAGATGGAGGAATAAATTTCCGTATTTGACAAAGTATCCCTTTGTCAAACCACGTGCCCTCTGGCATCATGAGTCCTGATTTCGTTTGAACTCAAATTCCAGTTAGCAGCGATTGTCTCCATTTGGAAGTGATGAGGATTTGAAGGAGATTGGCGAAGAGCAAAATTATGGCGGAAAAAAATTAGGAGACTTCAACGCTCCGAAAAAAATGATACGGTTAATCAACGAGGTTGCGCATGACAAAATCGGCTCTACAGTTATGAAATACCTCTCAGTTTTGTTCATGGACATCTTTTCCATTCCCACTTCTCATGACAACCTAATTTCGAGTGTCTTTCCTCCTCCCCGAAAGCCTTCGTTTCTGGCGCCCTCCACTGTCCCTACATGGCATCCGTTCGTAATGAGCGCATCGGGGTCGTCTGCCCCTCGCGAAGTGGGAAACAGAGCCTTTGCCACCGCGTGCGTGCAGATATCGGAAGTCCAAAGCGGACCTCCCCCGCGCCCCCTCACAATTCCCCACCTCCCGCGAACACACGCACCAAGGGTGACGGTAGCCACCTTCGTGGAACAATGAAGACGCCGCTTCTGGGAGTGATGACCCGGTGACCGGGATCCTTCACCCCCGATCCTAGCCATCAAGGAGTTCCCCCTATGCGACTAAACCCCCTTCCCCCTCTCTCTAGAGACGGTCTACGTAGTGAGGCGTGGGGGGTTCTTAGTTCGGATGTCTTACTGCATAAGTGTCCCCCCCCACATCGACTAATGTCGTCGGCACCCACCCACTCCTCCTCGAATACCACCCCTTCCACCACTGCTCTCACCAGCAGAGTGGATATAAAGGCTTAGCCTGAGGGCGTATCACCAAAACGACGTCCAGTGTTCACAGGTGTTACGTCGCTCTAGGCGCGCTGTAGTCTTTCGTATCGGAATTTGCTAGCGGTGTTTAAAGTTGCGATGTTTCGTTTGGCGTGTTTGTTATTGCTGGTGGCGGCCTCCTCTGCCGTCCCGGCTTCATGGGAAAGCAACGAGGTGCAAGTAAGGAGCAGCGAGGACCTCCTCTACCAAGTGGTGGACACATGCCTTTTCGGAGACGGGAATGAGGGAGCCATGACCTGCATTCGCAGGAAAGTTTTGGCCTTCTTGGACGGTGCTCTCGAGAGGAGTTCAACCAAGGATTCAGCTAGGGCTGTGGACCAGGATTTGGACGAGATGATCTGGGAACGCACCGCCAGATACATATCAACCCACGACTATCGGATCCAACTCCCAGAGACCCTCTTCCAGGGAGCCATGGTCACCGTCCACCCATCTTCCAGCGAACCCGATCTCAGAGTTGACTTCCCTGTTGAGGACCCAGCTTCTGGACGTAGCGCAGACGAAAGCGAATGTAAGAGTGTAAAAAGTGTCGAGATTCTATTCACAAAACCCTACTTTTGGTGAATATACAAATATTCCATCAAGTAGATATACCGATAAAATTAAATTCAAATGGTGTTGAGTATCATTCCTAATTAGTTTGAAAAAAAAATGAAACTTTCCTGGCGAAAATTCTTCAGTGGAGAATGTTAAACCAATTAGTATTAAATTACCGCACTAAATATNGGAAAGTGGGAGACCTACGTTCGATTCCCGGCTATGGCAGACTTTTTCTCTTTCATCTCCTTAACGAAAATCAAGCATGGGAACCATGAGTTTTTTATGTTCTTGTTAATGTTTAAATTCTTAACTTTAAAATTTGTGGTATAGGATACTGAGTAATCTCGGAGGAACATAAGAAGGTTCGGTTTATAAAATTATAATCCAAGCACAAGATTTGAGACCGAATTCAAATAAATTATACGTAGTCCTTAAATCTAAGCTAATAAATCAGACTAAATTATTTATAAAGCCAGTTCAAGAGGGAACATTCTAGGCTTATTTTTAATAAGGTGATGAAATTTTCAATAATTATTGAGGAACTTTAATGAAAATGTCAAATGCATGCACGTTTTCGTATATTGAGATGTAGATAAAGGAGAAATTTGGCTTTTAATCTCAAAGCAGAAATAAACAGAAGCGGGATCAAAATGAGACAGCAATTTTCTTCGTTTATTCTGACTTATACTTTTATAATAGCTTCAAGGGTAGAATGGTTGACTACAATCCAAACTCTAGGGAATCTATTAAGATATCTTAATCTAGCTACCTGTCAACGAAGGCATTACATAAAAGAGATTGATTGAGCTGTAATTTACTCAAGAAATATGCGTTTCAACGTATGCCAAATTGCATTTATAGCGTTTCATAGAACAGAAGGATTATTTACTTAATTTTTTTGACTTAAACACTTCATTCAATGAGTAAGCGTTAAATAAAAATTCAGTGCGCAATTATTCATCATATATTATAACTTATTTATTTACTGCCCCATTTTATCTTCTAAATAACTTCATGGAACACTAAAATTAATTTTTTCATGCCCCAGTCAGAAATAGAAATTGAAAGGAAATATTACAAGGTTCAGTATGTTAATTTTGATAATGCTTCAAGTAACTCTCATGAAATAAGGAAAAAGATCTCAAATTCTAAAAAAATAGAATTTAAAATAGTCTTACATTACAAGCATCATGCGCCTTTCAGAAATTAAGCGGTACTGCGAGATTCCGCATGCCGCACTCCGATTGAGGAGTTCTGATCTTAAGCATTAACACAATAAAGCTCATTAATAATGATGTAGTAAATAAAAAAAGATTTTGATTCCTAAAAAAGGGCAAGCCGTTCCCTCGTTCCTCAAGAGTGCTCTGCACGACAGTTCGATTGGTCTATAGCACATTCCAGGGAATTAAAGATCTAGGTTCGAGTCCCAGTAACGTATGATTTTTCACTCACGTTTATTCCATTCTATTATTACTCAGTTTTATTTATTTACTCAGCTTATCACGGATAATCAAGAAAAATCGGAGTACGCCGGAAGAAAATATATTCCTAAAATCAGACAGATTGGAAGTCTTTCCTCCAGTATCATGAGAAATTTAATAAGGATCTCAAATAACAGGTAAAGCATTCTGCCCAGAAATGTCTTATGGACAACTTGGGAGTCGATGACCACTCATTCCTAACCACAAGGTTACCTTGCTAGGCCTTGGCCTGAATGAAGTCATTCGAGGCTCGAAATCATACCATACTCTTAAGACCGTAAATTAAAGATTACTTTGTTGATTTAATTAATCAATTGAATGATTTTAAGTGCCCACCCTTCTTATACTCTATTCTTGTAGCAACTACTCCGTGACCACAAGGGTATTTCACCTAAAATCCATTTGAAGCTGTTTATCATATCCATGTTTAAAGATCCTTTTCGCATTTATTTCATCAAAATTTCACAATTTAAACAGCCTGCTTTTAATTTCCCTTCACAATTTAAACAGCCCGCTCTAAAGACAGCAAGTTTTGTCACAATAGTATACCTCTTCCTTTAGCTAAATTTTCCCATAGGTTCATTACCTTAGCGACCAGCGCTGTCATCCCTTCGGATTTATCCTGAAGCTGCCAGATTTCGACAATTATTTTCACATTCTCCAAATTTTAACTATCTATAAGTTCTATATACTATTTCTACTGAAATGCATTCCTTGATCAGTCCTTCAATACCCTCGATAAGTAGCTATACTCAATTAATCAAATAATAATTTAATATGGTTAATATATGTCTGCGTTTCCCTCGTATTCGCCGATTGGCGGCTTATAGTAGTATGCAAATAGATGTAAATGAGAATAATTTAGCATTCTCAGATAACTTTCGGTTCGCAATGAATTCTAAGTGTTAACAACCAGCTATAAATTTATCGAATGTTGTGCTGAATATAATTTACTACTTAATTGGAACAAGATTCCCATGTTCCCTAAGCAAGCGAAACTCTAGAGCCCCAAGCTTGTATGACTTTTCCTCTTCAACGACGCAAGACTCATATCTATATGTTTACAGCATAATAATTTAACCTTCAGGCTTAATTTTCGACAAGAAATAAGGTAGGAATAAAATTAGAATTACATCTCTATGTTTTACTAGATAAAATTAGAAAAAAATATACAGAATAACCAACGAAATGTTCGTTATTATATCATAAATTATATCGAAATAATTCTAAAAGTCTGACATTCTGTCGATATGGGTGGGTGTTGCTAATTGAGGCCCTGCGTTAAATAATCTCAAATGGAACATACGTACATTCGTGTGGAATCGTCTGTGGTGATGAAATTTCAAATTAGGATATTGCAGTACCGCGGTTTTTTATGATCTCCCGGAATCTGCTGAGGTAAAGAATAAATGATAAAATATAAACTACAAAGAACGAGGTGGTGTTTCTATTAAAGTTAAAGGAAACATTCTGGATTCGACCAATGTAAATTAGTAAATAAAAAGATGGCATCCCCGTTTCCCTTTGAAAACTCGCGATGATAAGTCGTCAAAAATTGAAGAGGAAATCAGAATATCTTTTACCTGTC
Organism: Ladona fulva; assembly: GCA_000376725.2. NCBI lineage: Eukaryota > Metazoa > Arthropoda > Insecta > Odonata > Libellulidae > Ladona > Ladona fulva. Next base: position 291,144 of record KZ308166.1, read on the forward strand.
GCAAACATCATTTTAAAAATTCTGGGAAACAATTAAATCGTAAAACACAGCTTTCACGTGCCGTTGGGCCGCATTCCAAATTTTCTCAAGAGCGCGAAGCAGAAAGGACCCCTTGATTTAGGCAACTCTTAAATTACCGAAACTAAAGAAAAAATCCGTTGTAATTCTTCAACATGGTAGAAGAATATAATATTTATCCACAATGTAACCCAAATACATACAAACAAAGTAAAACAACGTTTAATTTTCAAATAAAAGAACATACAATTTTTATTGTGAACACTAAATTTGTTTTTCCGATAGCAGTGCATCTATATCTGGTTTGACGGAGGTAGTTGAGATGCGAAGAGCATTTTCAAGATGCTCATTTGAAATTTTTGTTCTAACTTTGCTTTTGGTATGCTTCATACGGGAGAAAAAGTTGCTCGCAATTGTACATACTCCCTAGCAGAGACGTCATGATGAGGGTATGTTCGTGAATTGCCGGATATTTTTCTTTAGGCAAGTGCAACTTATAAAAGCCAAATAGAGTCACTGGAATAATTTTTTTTCGAAGTTGCATGTCTGATTGCAACTCTGCACATTCAATTTGCAAGTTCACAGTCAACGTGTTAATGTCAACAGTGAATGAAGAAACAGGTATACTGAAATACAATTGATGTTTACTGAAATCTACTCTCAAATTACTAAGACAAAATAGCAATTAATGCCGCACATTTTTCGTAGTTTACACGGCTCTGTTCAGACAGTGTTTCAAAGTGCATTAAATTATTGTTTTTAGTTTGGGATTTTTTCTACTTCTTTTTAAATTTCTAATGCCGTCATTGCTTGAAACATATCATTTATGAATTGATTCTCACTTTGGAGACACATGTTCAGTTCATTTAAATGAGAAATGATATCCACTAAAAATGCCAAGTCAGCCAATTCTCATTTTCAAATTCCGGTACAGGTTTTCCTTCTGAGTCCATTAAACACTTTATTTCATTTCTCAAATCATAGAAGCATTTAAGGATTTTAACACGACTCAACCACCTTACCGCAGTGAAGCAGAACATGTCTTCATAGCTAGTTTTAAAAGTAATCAGCAAATCTTGAAATTGGCGGTAAATAATCTTACAAAATGTATTGTTTTGATGACGACGTTCAAAACATTTTCCATAATTACAGCCGTTGTACACAAATTCTCTTGGAATATGACGCTGTGATACTTCATAAATCGCAGATTACCCATCTTTTTCGCATCGTTTTCTATTGCTTTTGTTAGTCCTCCTTTACAACCATAGTTGGAGCACTTACAGTTACTATACCAGACATGTTATCGATGGTTGAGGAAAATCTAGCTAATGTTGCTTTTTCTGCTTCATACAAATCAACAGACCTACTAATGTCCTTGTGTACTAGTTCCTAGTGGAACTAACGAGGCCAGTTCTTCAGTAATAATAAATTCGTTATTATACCTCGCATAAATATGGCAAGTTGAGCCGTATCCGTCGCATCCGTGCTTTCATCCAAAACTGTGGAATAAAACTTAAAAGTAGCACACTAAAATACCAAACTTTTTTTAATGAATTTGCAAAGTCCGTTTATTTTCCGGTTACGCGACACGGGTCGCACGAATGGGCTTTGAGGGCCGCAATCGGCCCGCGGGCTGTGGGTTGGACACGTCTGCTTTAAATTGGAATCAAACTAATTAGTTCACGATGCACGTTCTATATAATTTTCCAGAAGGAAATATGTAATGAGATAATTCTCCATGTTACATAGTCGTACGTCTTCGCAAGTATTCTATTATACTGTTAAGGAATTGTGAAATGCTTACTGTTGAATATAGATTGAGATTATAATCGGGTAGTATATAAAATAATATTTCCTTATGATAACATAAGATCCAATTTTCGGCCAACTTCCTTTATTTAAGTCACCGCTCGTATTCAGACATCGATCTACTATTATAAAATAAATAAAGTAGTCTGATTTTCCCTTAGTATAATTATTCATGTGTATGAAATATCAAGAATTTTTTGTCCAATCCATCCAGGTGACACAAACAAGCGTCCCGCGGTAGACCTCATTCACCAACTCTGTCTACCTTCCAAGAAATCATATCCTTCCAATACGTTTTTTATTTAAGTTTGTAGGATGGAACTGAAAGAAACTTCGCGCTTGATTTAGACTGAAATATAAACAGAAAAGGTGAAACAACGGACTTTATTTTTAGCGCAATTGTGTTGTAATGTTATAATCAAGAAGGAACAATATGCAGTGAGATGCTTATCTGAATGAGCTTCATTTGGCACTCGAAATCTCCCAAATGTTAATTCGCCCCCTGGAAATAAAAGCATGATGGCCCCTTTCTAATCTAACCGAACCTCAGATACACCATCGAAATTAAATTTCACTTTAATTTGATCAGAACTAAATAAATATTTCAAAGTGAAAATAATGCATGCAAAGTTGCATCGAATTTCAATTTCTTCGGTATCATTACAGATTTCCACAACGTATCAAGGACGAAGTAGTTGATTACTTAGTACATACTCCAATGATGAAAATACGGATCTCGGAGGGGGTGATGAATCCCGTTCTTCCTGTTTTTCGAAAATATCACCTGGTAATATTCCATCATCAGAGAGACAAAAAGGTACCCCAAAATTCCGTGGGAACCTAATTTGTTTTTATTTACGACAATCTTATTTTCCCCTCGAAGTCCGCTTACTTTTCACCGCAAGAAATGAGTGCTCTTCCTCCGGATTTGTGTCCGGGAAAGTGAAGACCACGCCCTACGGTAGCCCGACCTTCAAAAGTGGCAACCTTGCGCTCTCTCTACCACTCACTCTCCCTTGCTCTCAATGCTGCGCCGGAGATTTCAACGCGCGATCACGGACGTTCCCCAATTGCTTTGCTTTACAGGGGGTTCGCATTGCAGAAACTTCCTGTAGGCCCTCCCTTTTTCTCCCCTGATTCTTTCTTATCCCTTACGAAAAGATTCTCGCTCCCATCCCTACATCTTAGGCTCTAAGCACGATTCCTTTTCCTTCCCGGAAGCGGGATGACGGGAGGTCGTCACTTTTCCTCTCTCTTGGTTCACCCCTTTAAGAGCGCGTCCCCGCATTTTCAAGCCTCTTCAATTATGAAGCGCAAAGAGGACGGCCTAAAATAATAGAGGGTCCCACATTCGAAGAGGACAAAAATGGTGCAGGTGCGTATATGCAGATCACCGTTGGATTCGCTCCGGTTTTCTAGGTATTTAGAAAAGTGGAACGAAGTCTCTTGGCATCCCGCGACTCAGAAATTATGTAAAGTTGGAATGCGGAACGAACTCGATATCGCTACCATACGATGCCCATTGTTTTCATACACCTTTTTCTCAACCTTTATTGCATTACTCAGAGGTGTGACGAACTGTTCCTAATAATTTGAAACAAAGCAAAGGTGAGGGTAAGAAATGAAGCAGAATTTCGTAATAAAGTCTCAACAAATCAAACATTTAAAAGTATCGATAAAGTTTCTAAAGAAGGAGTTTCTAAAAAAAGGAGTAGAAACTATTATCGTTTAGATTTGGTAATCTCTAGCAGACCATTATATTTTATGACGTACAAAAGCTATCATTATTATTCATCGATTATTTTTGGATTAAAATGAAATATTTCATCAGCACTTTTTAATGTCCTAATGATTTCTACTGATGGCTAAAGCTTTTATTTCGATACGATAAGGGCTCCCGGATAGCCAAGTGGGCTGTGCGTTCGACTTCGGTGAAATCGGTCCCGGGTAAGATTCCCGGTGGGAGCATATATGCGAAATGACCTCAGCTACGAAGCACTTTTAAAAATACTACTACTTCGATCCAATAATACCATTTTATTTTCATTCAACACAGAAAAAAAAGAAATAGATCATAATTTACTAAAGTTCAGAAAATATAGTTTAAACTGTAATCGAATAAGAAATCTTCGCTGTATCTTAATTTAGCCATTAACTTGAAAGTTTACTTGTAATCAATCTCAAATAAATATTTCAATGCGATGCAAATATATTTCTTTCGAATGTATCGCTGGTTATGAGCAGATTCATATTTCAGCTATAGAAAATTTTATTCACTGTTACGGTATTCATTGTTGTATGCCACATGGAATTAACTCTTCGAATAAGTATCTCAATGGAGATTAGAGGAAAGTAACGAGTATATATTTGCGATATTCAGTCTAGTTTATTTAAACTTCAGATGTTATGAAGAGCTTTACGATTTTTGATAGGAAATGGGTCAATTTTCTATTTATTTGAAATAATGTTTGAAGAGAACGAAGTATATTTGAAATTTTAAATGATTAAATTATTTATAAATTATAAATAGTAAATTGAAATCTATTTTGAAATAAATGATATCATAAATACTATGTATGACGAATAATTTATTTGAAATGAAAACTTACATTTTTTTGCTATTTAATATTCTGTTAGAATATGACGAATAATTTATTTGATTTCTCTAAGGGGTATGACGAGCAATTTATTTGACATTTTTCTCGTCATTTAACATTCTCTTCATATTTCTTTTTATATATCATATTTCAAATATAGTTTTTTAAGAGCGATTAACGTTTATCTACAGCTTTCTTCGATAAAATTTTCATGACGTACTCTGGCTATTGAATTGAATTTTAGCTGTTCAATTCTTTATTTATCGATTTGTACTTTAAGGCTAAAATGGTTTCTCCAACGTAGATAAACCCACGGTTTTCATAGCAGATGTTGAAATGAAAGAATTACCATTGTCCTACTTCGACTCATTGATTTTGTTTGACATCAATGGATACTTCTAAGTGAAAATTACTTCCTCTTTGTCGAAAATGACAACATCTTCGTCCAATAGAATAATCAATGGTTCCTCCATATCCTGTAACAACATCTACATATAATGCATCCTACTTTCCGATTAGCGCCTTTTCACTTACTCTTCTCCAACACCCATTCTATCTTCGCATAGTAAATTAAAGGTCACATCAATGAATCACTCTTTCTTTTCTTAACTTTCTAATCGCACTATTCTTTTTTTT
>KZ308166.1:296884-308572 GCA_000376725.2 Ladona fulva
AATGATTTCTGTGAGAAGTTCTTAAAGTGATATTTAAACTGAGAGGATTTCAGTAATAGAATTTGAAAATAATAGTTATTAGCTCGAGTGTAATTTTGCTCATTACGTGTTTCCCGAAATTAAATTCCAAATTTAAAATATTTCATTCTCAGCCAAAAAAAAAATAGAAAAGATAAATTATCAATATAAATCTGTCATAAAATTAACACACACGGGTTAACAAAGAATAAATTATTTATATACTATCCACAAGATTGTTGTGCTCTTGTGGATAGCATAATAAATAATTCTTTGTTATCCTCTGTGTGTTACTGTGAATTTCCACGAAGTGAAGGCCAAAACCATCCAATTTGTCATAATATTACTTAATTCAATATAATTTTCATGTACTATTCTCAAATAGCTTACATACTTATATTATCAAATAGCTTATTTGAATTAAGTTAGGATGATTTGAAGTCCATCGAGTGCAACGAGAGGCTTAAAGAATAATAATAAATTAAAATACCAAAGGCATATGCTCTTAATCTGTGACATAGTAGTCGCACTTAATGATTCCCGAAAGATTTCAGACCTATTTCTATCCGACGTCGCCAAAAATAACTCGTCGCTGCCAGATAAGATCCAGGATTCACTTCGTAATCCATTTACGGCGCACACTTTTCCCTCTTGTTTTACGTCAAATTCTCCTACTTCCTCACTCTGAATTCGCCGTTTCCGTTTCCCTCTTCAACTCTCTCTCGACGCCTTTCCGCGCACTCTCTCTTGGATCCGTATCTCCTCCCAATACATACATCTTCTCCATCGCCAACAGGAGGCGATGCAGCTCCGATACGGATATCGATCCTGGGTCAATAGGGCGAATATTCACGCGCGAATGGGTCTTTCACCTGCTCTCACAGAATAGGAATTCTTGTTTTAACGACCGGCTGAAGACAGCGTGTTTTTCCCTTTTAGATCAACGGAGAGAGAAAGGATCGCGAGAAAGTGAAGATGGAATCAAGCACCCTCTTACGGAATCGGAACGCCTAAGAGGGCGAAAAGGAACGATGATTGACGGAGAGATGGAGGAATAAATTTCCGTATTTGACAAAGTATCCCTTTGTCAAACCACGTGCCCTCTGGCATCATGAGTCCTGATTTCGTTTGAACTCAAATTCCAGTTAGCAGCGATTGTCTCCATTTGGAAGTGATGAGGATTTGAAGGAGATTGGGGAGGAGCAAAATTATGGCGGAAAAAAATTAGGAGACTTCAACGCTCCGAAAAAAATGATACGGTTAATCAACGAGGTTGCGCATGACAAAATCGGCTCTACAGTTATGAAATACCTCTCAGTTTTGTTCATGGACATCTTTTCCATTCCCACTTCTCATGACAACCTAATTTCGAGTGTCTTTCCTCCTCCCCGAAAGCCTTCGTTTCTGGCGCCCTCCACTGTCCCTACATGGCATCCGTTCGTAATGAGCGCATCGGGGTCGTCTGCCCCTCGCGAAGTGGGAAACAGAGCCTTTGCCACCGCGTGCGTGCAGATATCGGAAGTCCAAAGCGGACCTCCCCCGCGCCCCCTCACAATTCCCCACCTCCCGCGAACACACGCACCAAGGGTGACGGTAGCCACCTTCGTGGAACAATGAAGACGCCGCTTCTGGGAGTGATGACCCGGTGACCGGGATCCTTCACCCCCGATCCTAGCCATCAAGGAGTTCCCCCTATGCGACTAAACCCCCTTCCCCCTCTCTCTAGAGACGGTCTACGTAGTGAGGCGTGGGGGGTTCTTAGTTCGGATGTCTTACTGCATAAGTGTCCCCCCCCACATCGACTAATGTCGTCGGCACCCACCCACTCCTCCTCGAATACCACCCCTTCCACCACTGCTCTCACCAGCAGAGTGGATATAAAGGCTTAGCCTGAGGGCGTATCACCAAAACGACGTCCAGTGTTCACAGGTGTTACGTCGCTCTAGGCGCGCTGTAGTCTTTCGTATCGGAATTTGCTAGCGGTGTTTAAAGTTGCGATGTTTCGTTTGGCGTGTTTGTTATTGCTGGTGGCGGCCTCCTCTGCCGTCCCGGCTTCATGGGAAAGCAACGAGGTGCAAGTAAGGAGCAGCGAGGACCTCCTCTACCAAGTGGTGGACACATGCCTTTTCGGAGACGGGAATGAGGGAGCCATGACCTGCATTCGCAGGAAAGTTTTGGCCTTCTTGGACGGTGCTCTCGAGAGGAGTTCAACCAAGGATTCAGCTAGGGCTGTGGACCAGGATTTGGACGAGATGATCTGGGAACGCACCGCCAGATACATATCAACCCACGACTATCGGATCCAACTCCCAGAGACCCTCTTCCAGGGAGCCATGGTCACCGTCCACCCATCTTCCAGCGAACCCGATCTCAGAGTTGACTTCCCTGTTGAGGACCCAGCTTCTGGACGTAGCGCAGACGAAAGCGAATGTAAGAGTGTAAAAAGTGTCGAGATTCTATTCACAAAACCCTACTTTTGGTGAATATACAAATATTCCATCAAGTAGATATACCGATAAAATTAAATTCAAATGGTGTTGAGTATCATTCCTAATTAGTTTGAAAAAAAAATGAAACTTTCCTGGCGAAAATTCTTCAGTGGAGAATGTTAAACCAATTAGTATTAAATTACCGCACTAAATATTCTCATAATATAAAAGCCAGGAATAAAAAGAATAGGAATTATCTTCCGATATCACTTGATACTTTTTCTTATTACTCTATATTTTTTCTATTTTCGGGTTGCGAAAGGTACCAAGTAACGAACTTTATGTAAAATGTTACCAAATTCAAACGAAGAAGTACTACAGTCTATATATTTGCGAGGAAAGAAAGATAACAGCTGTTCCACCTCTTTGCGAGGGAAGAATGCATATTGGATGAAATATTGCGAGTAAAAACAGGATTAATCATTCGTGAATCATCGATCGAAAGTTGATGCTCAAGGAAAGGAACCGGATTTCACGATAAATTTTAGCCACGGAATACATTAAAAATTCATTAATGTCACGGCGAATCAGCGCAATTCATTATGTATGACATACTTTCGGAAGATGGATGAATTTTGTCGCACCTTTTCAAGTGCAGCGGCGACAAATTTTTTCTATTGGGAGAAGTGACAACTGGACCATTTTTCTTTCTTTCAGCCCGTGACATCCTGAAGAAGAAGCTTCTCCTGCCCCTTTTCCTCCTCCTCAAGCTCAAGATGAAGGCTCTAACCCCCATCCTCCTGGCCATCATCGGTCTTAAGGCGACCAAGGCCCTCTTCCTCAGCAAGGTCGCCATCTTGTTGGTGGTTGGGTTCCTCGTCGTCCAGCTGCTCAAGAAGGGTGGTATGGCTATGCCCATGCCCATGGCAATGATGCCCGACGCAATGGCCTCTGGAGCCCCCTACGGAGCACCTGCACCAGAACCAACCTCCTCCTACGGAGTGCCAAACACATGGGAGCCATCCAACGCCTACGCAAACTCCCGCGTCTGGGACCCCCAGCAACTCGCATACAAGGGATACTACCAGCAGCAGCTTGAGACCCAACAAACCCAGCAGGCATCTTCGTCATCCACTTACTAGGCGAATTTCCGTGGGCGGAATCTGTCGAAGAATATGTATAACTCCCTAGGCTCTCCATCTCTCAGTACAAGGCGCGCTTTATACGCTCACTAGTCGTTTTCTCATGCTTTTCATCTTAGCAGAAATCTCTCATTTCTCAACCCGATAGCTGCAAAATAATATCGCGGTAATTGATCGACTTCGCCGGAAGCTGTGTGGACGACTCGTCCAAATCTTGCTCTCAGCGGGTTTGGACGAGATACTTCCTCCCTCTCTTCTCCGGTGTAGCACGAGTATACATATCAAATTTTCTAAAAGCGCGGGGTTTTCCGTGCTATGCAAAAGTAGATCGTTTTTAAGATCGCATACGTACAACCCATCGTAATATTTATTGAGTGTAGAGGATGCACGGTATATATGGTAATGATTTGCACATCACTTGAGAGTACCAGGAAAATGTCGCCGTCTTTTAAAGAAAAGAAATGCTGTAAATCTTTGTAAATAGAAACCCGATATCTCCGCGTTGATGGCGTGATTAGCCAATGAATTTTTTAATTGTGCGAATATTCTCGCCATCGGGACCACGTAATCATTCCACGCGTTTCACATGTTTAAAACTGCGTCAGTACAAAGTATACGTATAAGTAAAAGTAAAAACAATACAAACCGACAACTTTCAATTCCAATCTGTCCGATAAGCAAGGCGCCATTTTAAGAAGCGAAATGGTCTCTCCTTGCGATCATGGAAAATTATTTGTGAACCAATGATGCTCTTTCACTTTCAGGGGTCCAATATTTTTACTTAAACACTACTACCGGTATCATAACCTGTGGAATGGTCACCATGATTCTCTTTTGTTCACCTTATTTATTTATTTTTGTAATTTATGAGAAAGAAATGTATGTCTTCTTATATAAACCTTTTCAAAAATTCCCCGCTGAGTAATTTCTCCACGAGCCCGCTAGGTGGCTTACGACACACATCGCGGCGACTCCGAGCCCGCTCATGGAGTTATAGTTCGTAATTTCGACGATAGAGTGCGCTTACTCCACTTTTAATTCGTGAGGAGTTTGAGTCTGGTTTAGAAGTAATTTGGCGAGAAAGATTATCATTGAGCATGGATATTCCACGATAAAAGAAAGATAACGCGGTTTCCTGGACGAAAATGACCAATATCTATATTCCAAACGAATCTCACCAGATTTATCAATACCTGGTGTGCGTATACCGTATTGTCACAATTGAGTGTAAGTATCTGTTTAAATTCCTGAGAAAACAATGATAATATGGTCAATCACAGTGACATTAATGCAGACTGCTGAACATGAGTAATAACTCCGATTTATAATTCAAACTATACGTCAATGGTTACAAAATGTTAACACTACCAGTAAACTCTGACAATATCCTCAAGCTCTGAGGCAGAGAACTTCTGTAGCACTTGATACTGTCTGTAACGTTGCAAGTGGGGAGGCTCCGTAGGCCACCTGTCAGGGTGCGTAAATGCATTCCCCACACCTTAAAAAAAGTACATCTTAAAGTTAATATTCTTCCAAAATGTGAAATAAAATTCTTATCTTTTGGAGGAATCATCAGAGATTAAATATGCATTTTCCATATCTATACTCTTTTTCTGAAATTAGCGAGAATTATAGTCTTAACGAGTACACATAACAAATGATACATTAGTACTCGATAAAACGAAGGAAATGTTGAAATAACTAAGTTCCTATATTTAAGTCAAGGTAACGTTCCTTTGGTTAAGAAGAAGAGAGGGTTATAACTACACTAAAAAGCTAACTTTCAATAGGTAGGAATGAAAAACACATTGTAAATTCTACAATATATGTATTTCACCAACGCGACCGGTTTCAACTAGTACATAGTCATCATCAGGTCTTCAACGGGCTACACTGGAACTTTCAATAGGCTAAACTGGATCCTCATAACATATGAATGTAAAAAATGAACGAAACGGTGTTTTATCGGATAAATTTTGTGGCGCGGGAGAAAAGTTTAATAGTAATATAACTTATGACGAATCTTTGTAATGATGTCTTCGAAGTAATCTGAATTTCATTACATTCACAATAATTTATCTTTCATTTTTCTGGAGTAAAAAGAAGTCAAGGATGTTTTATTGATATCAAGATACGGAGGTTATTTATGCTGCAGTATCTTCGGAACCATAAATTCGTATGAGATTATCAATTATTTTCTTTTGAAATACAATTTTCCTCCCTTAGTTTTCTCTTGCAAAGAAATCGAGTGCAACTGAAATGCAAGTGAAACCAACAATCAGGATAAGAATTATACTTGCGCAACCTGTCTTGAAGACTGCCCATAAACACTTTTCCGGACCAGTTCGATGGGAGAGATAACGCTAAACGATCATACCACAGCCTTTCCTCACCTGTTGTCCCTGTACGGACGAATAAACAAGGATAAAACCACGTGACACAGATAATGCATTAAGTTCATTGTCAGACTGTCTTAAAATATCATAATTCTCCAGTTCAGGGCGATATTTAACGCACATCCCCTCAAGTGCGGAATTCATACAGCGGCGGCATAAATCTCGACGTGCTTCACGGTCGAGGATAATCTTTCGTCGGCGAAATGAGCAAGGGATGTCAAGAATGCACGCTTATATATCTCGCCAGTCTTGAAGGAATGAGAATGCTTATTTAATTGCGACATAAGGGGGATAGCATTTTGCCCACGAAGAATTGAGGACATTAGGTTAATACATGCATTATATCATGCTTCATTTCGCACCATTCTCGAACATGAAAGCAGTGCCGACTTCTCTGCGGATGGTAATCACTCGATGTGAAAACAAATATTCCAGAATTATGTGCATCGAGTTGCGAGGGGATGGAAGGGACGGGGCACTGAGATGGCTGGGAAATGGTGCCGTAAGGACGTAAATGAAGACAGTGTTGAGAGAGAAAATTTCGAATTTTATCATTGACTACGAAAGGGTATTTCAAACGATCTTGAGGAAGTATTTTTTAAGCATAGCTATGAATTTTTACGATGAATAATGAATAAATTATGAAAGGTAATAATAGTGAATGGCGCTGTGTAAATTACGAATATATCTTTAATTCCGCATAAATAATTTATTTAATAATTATTTAACTTNTCGTCTGCCCCTCGCGAAGTGGGAAACAGAGCCTTTGCCACCGCGTGCGTGCAGATATCGGAAGTCCAAAGCGGACCTCCCCCGCGCCCCCTCACAATTCCCCACCTCCCGCGAACACACGCACCAAGGGTGTTCTCTTCATATTTCTTTTTATATATCATATTTCAAATATAGTTTTTTAAGAGCGATTAACGTTTATCTACAGCTTTCTTCGATAAAATTTTCATGACGTACTCTGGCTATTGAATTGAATTTTAGCTGTTCAATTCTTTATTTATCGATTTGTACTTTAAGGCTAAAATGGTTTCTCCAACGTAGATAAACCCACGGTTTTCATAGCAGATGTTGAAATGAAAGAATTACCATTGTCCTACTTCGACTCATTGATTTTGTTTGACATCAATGGATACTTCTAAGTGAAAATTACTTCCTCTTTGTCGAAAATGACAACATCTTCGTCCAATAGAATAATCAATGGTTCCTCCATATCCTGTAACAACATCTACATATAATGCATCCTACTTTCCGATTAGCGCCTTTTCACTTACTCTTCTCCAACACCCATTCTATCTTCGCATAGTAAATTAAAGGTCACATCAATGAATCACTCTTTCTTTTCTTAACTTTCTAATCGCACTATTCTTTTTTTTTCCGAACGGAACTGAATCCATTCTTACGCATCAAACATAACATACTGCAGGAATGTGTAGGACCTAATAAATATTAAATATTATGAAAACCTTTCAAGGTGCCAAATAACCTTTATCCTCAGTATTTCGAAATGCAATTGCAAAATATATTCTATGAAAAATCTACTTGTAGTACTCGTAAGTAATGATTCATCCTTTGAGAAAATGCGAGAATCAAGCTTCTCAAGTCGAACCGTTAGATCATGATTTCTTAGCAATAGAATTAAAAAAAACTTCAGTAAAAGCTCATTAATAAAAAAATTAACTAAATAATAGACCATCTTCTTTAATATGATGTTGATTACTCACTTTCAATATTACCAGATTTGATGAATGTTTCCTATCTTAAACTTAAAACTTCAAATTTCAATCACCGCTCTGAAAGAAATTGAGGAATATTGTCTGCGATCAAGAAACACTAAATAAGATCCCTTAGGAGATCAAGATTTTGTAGAAAATGATTTAAGATATAGAAATCGAGGTTTATAATATATCTTCATTCTACTTAAATTGTACAAAGAGAGCGAAGATTCTCGATCTCCGCTTTTTAAATACCAAGTATCCTCTAAGAATACTGGAGAAATACTTAGTGGTCAGAGCCACCGCCAGGAAAAAGGGAGACCTACGTTCGATTCCCGGCTACGGCAGACTTTTTCTCTTTCATCTCCTTAACTAAAATCAAGCATGGGAACCATGAGTTTTTTATGTTCTTGTTAATGTTTAAATTCTTAACTTTAAAATTTGTGGTATAGGATACTGAGTAATCTCGGAGGAACATAAGAAGGTTCGGTTTATAAAATTATAATCCAAGCACAAGATTTGAGACCGAATTCAAATAAATTATACGTAGTCCTTAAATCTAAGCTAATAAATCAGACTAAATTATTTATAAAGCCAGTTCAAGAGGGAACATTCTAGGCTTATTTTTAATAAGGTGATGAAATTTTCAATAATTATTGAGGAACTTTAATGAAAATGTCAAATGCATGCACGTTTTCGTATATTGAGATGTAGATAAAGGAGAAATTTGGCTTTTAATCTCAAAGCAGAAATAAACAGAAGCGGGATCAAAATGAGACAGCAATTTTCTTCGTTTATTCTGACTTATACTTTTATAATAGCTTCAAGGGTAGAATGGTTGACTACAATCCAAACTCTAGGGAATCTATTAAGATATCTTAATCTAGCTACCTGTCAACGAAGGCATTACATAAAAGAGATTGATTGAGCTGTAATTTACTCAAGAAATATGCGTTTCAACGTATGCCAAATTGCATTTATAGCGTTTCATAGAACAGAAGGATTATTTACTTAATTTTTTTGACTTAAACACTTCATTCAATGAGTAAGCGTTAAATAAAAATTCAGTGCGCAATTATTCATCATATATTATAACTTATTTATTTACTGCCCCATTTTATCTTCTAAATAACTTCATGGAACACTAAAATTAATTTTTTCATGCCCCAGTCAGAAATAGAAATTGAAAGGAAATATTACAAGGTTCAGTATGTTAATTTTGATAATGCTTCAAGTAACTCTCATGAAATAAGGAAAAAGATCTCAAATTCTAAAAAAATAGAATTTAAAATAGTCTTACATTACAAGCATCATGCGCCTTTCAGAAATTAAGCGGTACTGCGAGATTCCGCATGCCGCACTCCGATTGAGGAGTTCTGATCTTAAGCATTAACACAATAAAGCTCATTAATAATGATGTAGTAAATAAAAAAAGATTTTGATTCCTAAAAAAGGGCAAGCCGTTCCCTCGTTCCTCAAGAGTGCTCTGCACGACAGTTCGATTGGTCTATAGCACATTCCAGGGAATTAAAGATCTAGGTTCGAGTCCCAGTAACGTATGATTTTTCACTCACGTTTATTCCATTCTATTATTACTCAGTTTTATTTATTTACTCAGCTTATCACGGATAATCAAGAAAAATCGGAGTACGCCGGAAGAGAATATATTCCTAAAATCAGACAGATTGGAAGTCCTTCCTCCAGTATCATGAGAAATTTAATAAGGATCTCAAATAACAGGTAAAGCATTCTGCCCAGAAATGTCTTATGGACAACTTGGGAGTCGATGACCACTCATTCCTAACCACAAGGTTACCTTGCTAGGCCTTGGCCTGAATGAAGTCATTCGAGGCTCGAAATCATACCATACTCTTAAGACCGTAAATTAAAGATTACTTTGTTGATTTAATTAATCAATTGAATGATTTTAAGTGCCCACCCTTCTTATACTCTATTCTTGTAGCAACTACTCCGTGACCACAAGGGTATTTCACCTAAAATCCATTTGAAGCTGTTTATCATATCCATGTTTAAAGATCCTTTTCGCATTTATTTCATCAAAATTTCACAATTTAAACAGCCTGCTTTTAATTTCCCTTCACAATTTAAACAGCCCGCTCTAAAGACAGCAAGTTTTGTCACAATAGTATACCTCTTCCTTTAGCTAAATTTTCCCATAGGTTCATTACCTTAGCGACCAGCGCTGTCATCCCTTCGGATTTATCCTGAAGCTGCCAGATTTCGACAATTATTTTCACATTCTCCAAATTTTAACTATCTATAAGTTCTATATACTATTTCTACTGAAATGCATTCCTTGATCAGTCCTTCAATACCCTCGATAAGTAGCTATACTCAATTAATCAAATAATAATTTAATATGGTTAATATATGTCTGCGTTTCCCTCGTATTCGCCGATTGGCGGCTTATAGTAGTATGCAAATAGATGTAAATGAGAATAATTTAGCATTCTCAGATAACTTTCGGTTCGCAATGAATTCTAAGTGTTAACAACCAGCTATAAATTTATCGAATGTTGTGCTGAATATAATTTACTACTTAATTGGAACAAGATTCCCATGTTCCCTAAGCAAGCGAAACTCTAGAGCCCCAAGCTTGTATGACTTTTCCTCTTCAACGACGCAAGACTCATATCTATATGTTTACAGCATAATAATTTAACCTTCAGGCTTAATTTTCGACAAGAAATAAGGTAGGAATAAAATTAGAATTACATCTCTATGTTTTACTAGATAAAATTAGAAAAAAATATACAGAATAACCAACGAAATGTTCGTTATTATATCATAAATTATATCGAAATAATTCTAAAAGTCTGACATTCTGTCGATATGGGTGGGTGTTGCTAATTGAGGCCCTGCGTTAAATAATCTCAAATGGAACATACGTACATTCGTGTGGAATCGTCTGTGGTGATGAAATTTCAAATTAGGATATTGCAGTACCGCGGTTTTTTATGATCTCCCGGAATCTGCTGAGGTAAAGAATAAATGATAAAATATAAACTACAAAGAACGAGGTGGTGTTTCTATTAAAGTTAAAGGAAACATTCTGGATTCGACCAATGTAAATTAGTAAATAAAAAGATGGCATCCCCGTTTCCCTTTGAAAACTCGCGATGATAAGTCGTCAAAAATTGAAGAGGAAATCAGAATATCTTTTACCTGTCGCAAACATCATTTTAAAAATTCTGGGAAACAATTAAATCGTAAAACACAGCTTTCACGTGCCGTTGGGCCGCATTCCAAATTTTCTCAAGAGCGCGAAGCAGAAAGGACCCCTTGATTTAGGCAACTCTTAAATTACCGAAACTAAAGAAAAAATCCGTTGTAATTCTTCAACATGGTAGAAGAATATAATATTTATCCACAATGTAACCCAAATACATACAAACAAAGTAAAACAACGTTTAATTTTCAAATAAAAGAACATACAATTTTTATTGTGAACACTAAATTTGTTTTTCCGATAGCAGTGCATCTATATCTGGTTTGACGGAGGTAGTTGAGATGCGAAGAGCATTTTCAAGATGCTCATTTGAAATTTTTGTTCTAACTTTGCTTTTGGTATGCTTCATACGGGAGAAAAAGTTGCTCGCAATTGTACATACTCCCTAGCAGAGACGTCATGATGAGGGTATGTTCGTGAATTGCCGGATATTTTTCTTTAGGCAAGTGCAACTTATAAAAGCCAAATAGAGTCACTGGAATAATTTTTTTTCGAAGTTGCATGTCTGATTGCAACTCTGCACATTCAATTTGCAAGTTCACAGTCAACGTGTTAATGTCAACAGTGAATGAAGAAACAGGTATACTGAAATACAATTGATGTTTACTGAAATCTACTCTCAAATTACTAAGACAAAATAGCAATTAATGCCGCACATTTTTCGTAGTTTACACGGCTCTGTTCAGACAGTGTTTCAAAGTGCATTAAATTATTGTTTTTAGTTTGGGTTTT